>CM062294.1:473311313-473555598 GCA_031216915.1 Pictodentalium vernedei | reverse complement strand
GCTTTTTTAGATTATGTAAGGGGTTAATGTAAGTAAGGTCTTCTGAAAAAAGGTTTATATTCCAAATGTACATATTAAAAAAACCTCCTTGGAAAATGCTGATATGTTCTTGAAAAGTCCTTGAATTTCTTTTTGGTCCTTGACTATAAGAACCCTTAAAATGAGCTCACTGGAAGCAAAAAATTTAACAAAACATGAAAGGCTGTTTTACATACTGTGCTGGTCTGACTTTTCCAGTTTTTTTTTGGTGAAGAGTAAAGCAGAATATGTTAACCCTTTACCTAACGTAACGTCCAAAACCGGCCAGCGCTATTCTCAAAAAATCGCCAATTAATTTTCATTATTGTTTTCATTTTTTGTCTCAAAAACATAGGTTATGACCCCTCGTTGGAACGAGCTCGTCGAGCCTCGTTCCAACGAGGGGTCATAACCTATGTTTTTTGAGACAAAAAATGAAAAAAAATTAGTTATTCAAGAATTATTTTTGCAAGTGTCGTCTGCTTTTCAGGTTAGGTAAAGGGTTAAGTATGTCCACTTCATTCTGCCAACTTTTCTTTTATTGTATTGATTTTTTTATGAAGTATGTAGACGTTTCATCCCCATTGTCCATGTGGGGACATGGTGGCATTGTGTACTAAGGTGTACTGCATGTTGGTGGTCACCTGTCTTCAACCTATGCTAACCCAGCTCGTGTGGAGTTAGTGTGTTGGAAGCTGTCATTTGCTTGATTTGATGGGAGGTTCAGTAATAATTTAATCCAACAGCTCTTTTGAGCTGTTTGTTTAAAAGATTACAGAGCCATCGCTTCAGATTTTTTGCTCTTTATATCGTCTGCTCGTCCACTACCAATCTTTTCTTCACTCAAACATTTTTGCACACCATGTTAAAAGGGTTAACTAGAAAGTTCTTTAAAAATCTTCTTCAGATCTACCACTCAGAAGGCTTTCATATTTGGTATACAACATCTCTGGGGAGTGGGGGGGGGGGGGGGGGGGGGGTCAGATTCAAGTTTGTTCAAGTCAGGTCCCTCGGTTAATATTTGGGCTCCCTATGATAGCTCTCTGTTGGAAACCAAAGTATAACTAAGTGCAAGATGAGGAAATTTCTTTAAAAATCTTCGTCAGATTCACCTGTTTGTATCCTTTCATATTTGCTATTCAACATCTCTAGATGGGTCAGATTCAAGTTTGTACAAATTGGGTCCCTGGGTTAATATATGGGCTCCATATGATTGCTCGAATTTTAAACTTAGTGCAATATGAGGAAATTTCTTTAAAAATCTTCTTCAGATTCACCAGTTAGAATGCTTTTCATATTTGGTTTACAAACACCTCTTGGGGGGTCGAATTCAAATTTGTTCCAATCGAGTGCCTGGGTTACTGTTTGGGCTCCCTATTTGAGCCTGAATTTTAACTTAGTGCAATATGAGAAAAATTATTTTAAAATTCTTCTTCAATCAGATTCACCAGTTAGAATGCTTTCATATTTGGTATACAACATATTCGAAACTTATGGAATCAAATCATGCCCCAAAAGCAAACTCTCTCTAGGCCCCAATTTAAGAGAACTCTTGTTGAAGAGTTCTTTGATTCGTACCAGTCAACAGTAAATTGTAATAACCCATGGTGTCCTGATTGTTAATCGTAACCGTCCCCCCCCCCCCCCCCCCCCCCCGAAAAAAAAACAAACTGCCACCAACGTATTTCTGTAACAGCAAATGCCTATAAAAGATCCCTTCGTTCTTTGCCTACGTGAGAATGAGAAACATAATAGCCCTCGCCGAATGGTTGATTAGTGTACTACTTATTGTTTTAATTATTGTTTTAATTATTTACTAATTAACAAGTCATGTCCCTTGTCTACCTCGTTGTATAGAGGTGGGGACGCTACAGAGGTATCAGTGGTTAATTCTCTTTGATAACTCACGAATATGGGCCGCAGGAACTGGTGATGTTTTTTTTTTTGGGGGGGGGGGGGGGTTTCGGCCCATGGGGGTTGGTCTTATCCAACGGTTCACGGACTGGCGGCCCATCGCCGCCATTTGTATTCTATGTTCGGGGGTTGATATGCCCTCTCGTACAATGGTAGCGTTTCACAAACCGTTTACTATCCACCATAGTATTATTCCAAAAGAGGTTCTATCACTAAACCTAATGTGCCAATGATAGAAACTATAGCCCTTACCGAATTGTTGCTTAGTGTATTACTTATTGTATTAATTATTGTACTAAACAAAAAAGTCATATCTGTTGTCTGCATCCTTGTAGAGTGGTGAGGGAGGACGCTACAGAGGTATCAGTGGTGAATTATCTCGACAAGTTTCTAATAACTGGCGAATATAGGACACAGGAACTGGCGATGTGTTTTCGGTCGTGGGGGTTGGTCTTATCCAGCGGTTCATGGACCGACGGCTCATCGGCGCTTTTTGTATTCTGTGTTCGAGGGGTTGATATTCCCACACGTACATTGGTAGCGTTTCTCTCACAAACTGTTTACTATACCCCATTGTATCTTTCCAAAAAGAGGTTCCATCACTAAACCTAATGAGCCATCAACACACATCTTGCTGTCATGAATATACTTTTCATCAAAAGGGAATGGCAGGAAGACAGCCTCTCAGGCTATTCCATTTCCTTGCAGCGCATTCAACTATAACCTGTTTTATTGTTATCATGTATATTCTTATGCTGCAAAATAAATCGATCAATCAAAACATATCTAAGGGATTCAGATTTAAGTTTGTTCAAATCGGGTCCCTGGGTTAATATTTGTGCTGCCTATGGTAGCCCAAATTTTAGCTCAGTGCAATATTGGGAAATTTCTTTAAAAATCTTCTTCAGAGCCACCAGTAAGAATGCCTTCACATTTGATATACAGCATCCTGGTGGTGGAAGTGAAGGGCTCAGACTCAAGTTTGTTCAAGTTAAGTTCCTAGGTTGATATTTGGACTCCCCACTTTTGCATTACTGGAAATCTGGGCATTATTTCTTTGGCAGCATCCCAGTATTAGAAAAAGTCATCTGGCATGGACAACAGAGTTACAAATAATTGAATAACTTCATTCCTCTGTAGTGTTAACAAGCCGTAGATGCTAATGAGATCCTTCTTTAACCCTTTACCCAACGTAACGGCCAAAACCAGCCAGCACGATTAACAAAAATCGCCATCAAATTTTCATTATTTTTTTCACTTTTTGTGTCAAAAACATAGCTTATGACCCCTCATTGGAACGAGCTCAATGAGCTCGTTCCAATGAGGGATCATAAGCTATGTTTTTGATGCAAAAAATGAAAAACAATTAGTTATTCAAGAATTTATTTGAAAGTGTCATCTGCTTTTCGTGTTAGGTAAAGGGTTAAACAACTGTGGTCAGGTGAGCACCTCAGGTCCCACAGGGGCTTTTTGTTTAAATAGTCTTACAAATAGAATCAGAATTGTCCACAGAGCCCATTCAGACTGATTATCTGTGCTAAATCAATATTTATGTTTATCTCTCTTTTCAGTGAATTTGTTAATACAAATACTTCAAATGATAGTGATAAAACTCTTGTAGATGTGAGTATTATATTCATCTTATTCTCTCCCACAAAATAGTCCCCCCCCCCCCCCCCCCTCCCACACACACACACATTCATGTCAAAATATCAATATTTAACTACTACAGTAGAGCCCACTTAATTGGATTTCTCTTAATTGTATATCCCTGTTAATTGAATATAATTTTCAAACACAAAACCATTTACCATACCTTTAGTACAAATTTGATCTGTTAATTGCATATGGGTTGTAGAGTAAACTCCTGTTAATTGTATATAAATTTTTGTAATATGTCGAAAAAATTACTGTGACAGGCACCAAATTCCCCTTATTTATCAACCTTTTATCAGCCTCACAACATCCAATACAGACATTTATTCTATTATATCTTATTTGACAGAGCTCTATGAGCTCTGTCAAACAAGATATAATAGAATAAATGCTCAGTTTACCTCCAGAACACAGGAAACTGACCAAATCCTTGTTAATTGTATACTCCTGTTAATTGAATAATTTTCACTGGCAAAATGGATATTCAATTAAGAGGATTCTACTGTACTACCATGTGTCTGTGATAAACACAATTAGACTCTGATTGCCGTTAAAAACACAATTTGCCTCCAACTTCAGGAGTTATTGCCCTGCCGTGCAATTTTAACATCCTGGTGACATGGTGTATTTTGATATGGCACTGCAATGGAATTGAGACCAAGCCTGGAAATAAGCAATCAGTCATTTGCATAATGAGGTCCCCAGAGGGTGAATTTGCTGATGCTGTCCCATACAGTGGGCAAGAATTTCCCAATTTAACCTCTGGGTACCTCTTTCTGTTTAGGCTTGAATCCTTTGAAACCTTGATTCAGATTGAGGTTCTCAGAGGGTAAATTTAATAATTCTGCCCTGCTATGCAGTGTAGCATCACCACATTCTCCCTCTGGGACATAATTCTGCAGATGACAGTCTAATTTCCCAACTTAATTGAGAGTAGTCACAAATGAAAGCCGCTCTGAAGGAAGTCACCTTCCGAGCATGATGGCAGGTTTGACAACCTTATATATATAACCAACAAACTGAAAAAAACTTTGATGTTAGATTTTCTGGGACTTTTAGCTGAAAGTGGTCTCATTCCAGGAGGGATTCTGGGATATGTATTACCTATCTGATCAAACCTCAAATGGAGGCACTGTAATTTGAAACATTCTGATTGCACTGTAGTCTGCATATACAGGAAAAAAACTAGTTTGAAAGCATGCCTCTTTTTTTTTTATTTCAAATGCACATTAGTAACATTCTTTATACCCCCCGCAAACAAAGTTTGGGGGGTATATAGGAATCACCCTGTCCGTCCGTCTGTCTGTCCATATGTCCCTCTGTCCATCCTTGTAAGTGCAACTCCTCCTAAACCGTTCGAAGAATTTTCATGAAACTTTACACAATGGAAGAACTCCATATGAAGATGTGCATGAAGCAATATAATTGTGTTCTGACATTTCCAAGGGGAGATAATTTAACTTATACATTTCAGGTGCTGTCCATCCTTGTAAGCGCAACTCTTCCTAAACCGTTTGAAGAATTTTCATGAAACTTTACACAATGGAAGAACTCCATATGAAGATGTGCATGAAGCAATATAATTCCGTTCTGACATTTCCAAGGGGAGATAATCTAACTTATACAGTTCAGGTGTGGGGGGTATCACTTTGTGAGTTTGCTCACAGTACCTCTAGTTAAACCTTAAAGGCCTATTTACAAATTTTCTGACCTCAGAACAGGTGCCCTTACCATGCCATCATGAAGAGGTCTTGCTGACAATAGACAAATTACCTAAGCAGTGGTTTCTAGTAAAGTCTTGGCTGCCTTAACAGGCAGCCAAGACTTAACTAGAAACCACTGCTGAGCCATTAGATGTATAGAGACTGTGGAATGGTGGGAATTCAAGACACTTTCCAGGCCCTTAAGGGTTAAAGCATAGTTAAACCTTGTTTTAAAGGCTCATACTACTGGACAGTTGATGTAAAAAATTAAAACCAGCTTGCCCTGCCAATGCTGTAAAAAAATACATGTCACCAACAATGTTGTCCCCAATACCTCTTTGTCTTAATAATTTCAGTGATGTGGCAGGGTTTGCATAGATCCTTTGAGTTCTTGAATTTAACACCACCTGCCAACTTGTATTCACAGCCTGGAACCTAGTAACCCCTTAAAACAGGTGTATTTTTATACCACAACCAATTGCCCAGAGTAGCTGGTGCTAACTCAAATTAATCCAGGGCCAAACACAAATTTTGCCACTCAATCCCCAAAATTTGCATGCAAAACCGAAAAAATTAAGTCCCAGATGGTCCTCCATACTTTTGAGATCTGCGCATGTGCAGTATCCAGGAAGGTACC
Organism: Pictodentalium vernedei; assembly: GCA_031216915.1. Classification (NCBI taxonomy): domain Eukaryota; kingdom Metazoa; phylum Mollusca; class Scaphopoda; order Dentaliida; family Dentaliidae; genus Pictodentalium; species Pictodentalium vernedei. Next base: position 473,549,670 of record CM062294.1, on the reverse strand, counting down.
GAAATTGGTGCCAACCATAATTCTTTGTTTGGCCCTGAAGTCAGTAACAATGAACTGACATCTGTGCTTTTAAATCTCCTTTTTTGAGGATGCCAGACACAAATCAATGATAAAACTGGTGGATCCAAGGCTGTAAATGGATGATGGAAGTGAACAATGGTGGTTGGAAACGTTCAAGGCTGGAACTTTATAATAATTATAAAAATTATTTCATGTTTCCCAATTTTGGAACATACGCCTGACTTCATCATTCTTGCTAATGATTTATCCACTGTTTGTTAAGTGATCCTTCCCTATCCCTCCTTGAAGCCCTCCTGTTTAAACTCCTAATCTTTTTGGCTATTTTTTATTGAAATTTTTTATTGAATTTCTTGGGAGTTTAATGTGTACAGTAAAACCTGTCTTGAGAGATCACCTGTCTTGAGAGACCACATCTGCCAGGCACCGATTGGTTTTACTCTTTAATGGACCTGCTATGGGAGACCACCTGTCTTGAGAGACCACCTGTCTTGAGAGACCACTGTGACCTAACTAAAAGAATGGTTTTAGCACGCCGAAGGCACCCTGGGACGTTATGGGGCAAGCCCTTTCGTCCCGTCTCTGTTTCATAGTTGTCCTAATTAATTTTGCCTTGGTCATGTCTGATCGTGTTAGAGGAGGAAAAGGAAAGGTGGGAGGCTAGCGGCGTCTGTGCCTTTTCGATTTCTTCCTGTGAGCAGGTGGCTGTGTCGGTGATAAGGTGTTTATATCTGTTGTTGGTGTTGATGGTGATAGAGGGTTGTTGTTTTTTTCTTTTAGAGGTGCCTGTTGTGCTGCCGTTTGTGTTCTTAGTCTTTGTATTTCTTTAATTTTTAGCTCAACTTTGACGAAGTCAAATTTGAGCTATTGTCATGGCCCGTCGTCCGTCTGTCCGTCTGTCCGTACATCAACAATTGGCTATGGCTCGGGCTAGAGGTCGTATTTATGAACCGATCTTTACGAAACTTCTTGTGTACCTTTGTTATGACCCTGGGACGGGAACGAGTGTTTTTGGGTGCGGTCCGAAATTCAAGATGGCTGCCAGCTGCCATTTTGTACCGACGATGCAGAAATCTGTTTTTTGTACAGAACTTCCATATGAAAGCTCTGATTTGAATAATTTTTTGTATGAATGTTTAGTACCATGGGATACATCACATATAATACGGGTTTTTTTCTCGTGCGTAAATTATGCAAATTAGACTAACTTTGATGTTTTTTGGTGTTACTTTCAGCACTGTAGTGCAAATGCCAATACGGCTCCGGCTAGAGGCCGTATTTATGAACCGATCTTTACGAAACTTCTTGGGTACCTTTGTTATCACCGTGGGACGAGAACGAGTGTTTTGTGGTCCGGTCCGAAATTCAAGATGGCCGATGGCAGCCATTTTGTACGAAATTTGGTGCAATCAGATTTTTGCACAGAACTTCCATATGAAAGCGCTGATTTGAATAATTTTTTGTATGAATGTTTAGTACCATGGGATACATCACATATAATACAGGTTTTTTTCTCGTGCAGAAATTATGCAAATTAGATGAACTTTGATTTTTTCAGTGCTGCTTACACACAGTAAGTACACATGTCAATACGGCTCAGGCTAGAGTCTGTATTTATGAACCGATCTTCACGAAACGTCTTGGGTACCTTTGTTATCACCTTGGGACAAGAACGAGTGTTTCTGGGTGCGGTCCAAAATTCAAGATGGCTGCCAGTGGCCATTTTGTATCAAAATTAGGTCTAATCAGTTTTTTGTACACAACTTCTATACGGCTCAGGCTATATGCCGTATTTATGAACCGATCTTTACGAAACTTCTTGGGTACCTTTGTTATTACCGTGGGATGAGAACGAGTGTTTTTGGGTGTGGTCCGAATTTCAAGATGGCCACCAGCAGCCATTTTGTACCAAAATTAGTGCAATCAGTCTTTTGTACAGAACTTCTGTATGAAAGTTCTGATTTGAATAAATTTTTGTATGAATGTTTAGTAACATGGAATACATCACATATAGTACGGGTTTTTTTCTCGTGCAGAAATTATGCAAATTAGATGAACTTTGATTTATTCAGTGCTACTTATACTCTGTAAGTGCACATGTCAATACGGCTCGGGCTAGAGGCTGTATTTATGAACCGATCTTCACAAAACTTCTTGGGTACCTTTGTTATCACCTTGGGACGAGAACGAGTGTTTCTGGGCGCGGTCCAAAATTCAAGATGGCTGCCAGTGGCCATTTTGTACCGAAATTTGGTCCAATCAGTTTTTTGTCACAACTTCTGCACAGCTCATATTTGTGAACTGATCTTCACGAAACTTCTTGGGTACCTTTGTTTTCACTTTGGGACAGGAATGAGTGTGTTTTGGGGTGCCTTTGTTATCACTGTGCTATGAGAACAAATATTTTGGGGTTCAGTCAGACCCACTGTGGGACTCAATGATTTTTAGCTCACCTGAGCGAAGCTCAAGGGGAGCTTTACTAATCACTTTCTGTCCGTCGTCCGTCGTCGTCCGTCCGGCGTTAACTTTACATTATCGACTTCTCCTCCTAAACCACTAGCCCAATTTTATTCAAATGTTGGCTAAATGTTTATTACCTAATGCCAATTCAGATTTGTTCAAATGAAGTTGCCCCTCCTCCTGGGTGGTGCCACGCCCCCAAGGGGCACCAAAATCTTTGTAAATCTTCTTCTCATGAACCAGCAGTAGCAGAGACTTGATATTTGGTGTGCAGCTTCCTTTTGAGGTGTAGACTCAGATTTGTTCAAGAGAAGTTTGTGGGGCTATACTTGGCGTTGTTATGAGAGGGGCAAAATTTTTTGCCCCGCCCAAAATTTCTATTTTCCAAACCGAGAGGCTGATTTGAACCAAATTTTATGTGAGGGCTTATTGGGTCATGAGTACTTGATTTATGCAAAAAAAATTTTTCCCACAGCCCCGTGGGAACCGCAGGAGCTAAAAATAGAAAAAATTTAAAACGCCCATATCTCCAAAACTGCACGGCTCTGAGAATTTTTATTTGGTGTGCAGCTTCCTTAGGACCAACAGAAAGGATTGGTAAAAAAAAATTGCCATCGGTTTTATCATAGGGTACAGTTTCGGGACTTTGAAAAAGTGCTGAGTCAGCACTTTTTAACACTGTAGGCAATGGGAAAAACATTAAAAAATCTTCTTCTCCAGATCCAGCAGGCAGAATCTTTTGATATTTGGTATGCAACATTGTAGGGTGGATCTGATTCAAGTTTGTTCAAATCGGCCCCCTGGGTTCATATTTGGGCTCAGTATAGGAGCCCGATTTCGAACTTAGTGCATTTCAGGCAAATTTCTTAAAAAATCTTCTTCTCCAGATCCAGCAGGCAGAATCTTTTGATATTTGGTATGCAACATTGTGGGGTGGATCTGATTCAAGTTTGTTCAAATCGGCCCCCTGGGTTTATATTTGGGCTCAGTATAGGAGCCCAAATTTGAACTTACTGCATTTCAGGCAAATTTCTTTGAAAATCTTCTTCTCCAGATCCAGCAGGCAGAATCTTTTGATATTTGGTATGCAACATTGTAGGGTGGATCTGATTCAAGTTTGTTCAAATCGGCTCCCTAGATTCATATTTGGGCTCACTATAGGAGCTCGAATTCGAATTTAGTGCATTTCAGGCAAATTTCTTAAAAAATCTTCTTCTCCAGATCCAGCAGGCAGAATCTTTTGATATTTGGTATGCAATGTTGCGGGGTAGATCTGATTCAAGTTTGTTCAAATCGGCCCCCTGGATACATATTTGGGCTTACTATAGAAGCCCGAATTCGAACTTAGTGCATTTCAGGCAAATTTCTTAAAAAATCTTCTTCTCCAGATCCAGCAGGCAGAATCTTTTCATATTTGGTAAGCAACATTGTGGGGTGGATCTGATTCAAGATTGTTCAAATCGGCCCCCTGGGTTAATATTTGGGCTCAGTATAGGAGCCCGATTTCGAACTTAGTGCATTTCAGGCAAATTTCTTAAAAAATCTTCTTCTCCAGATCCAGCAGGCAGAATCTTTTGATATTTGGTATGCAACATTGTAGGGTGGATCTGATTCAAGTTTGTTCAAATCGGCCCCCTGGGTTCATATTTGGGCTCATATTTGGGCTCAGTATAGGAGCCCAATTTCGAACTTAGTGCATTTAGGCAAATTTCTTAAAAAATCTTCTTCTCCAGATCCAGCAGGCAGAATCTTTTGATATTTGGTATGCAACATTGTGGGGTGGATCTGATTCAAGTTTGTTCAAATCGGCTTCCTAGATTCATATTTGGGCTCACTATAGAAGCTCGAATTTGAACTTAGTGCATTTCATGCAAATTTCTTAAAAAATCTTCTTCTCCAGATCCAGCAGGCAGAATCTTTTCATATTTGGTAAGCAACATTGTGGGGTGGATCTGATTCAAGTTTGTTCAAATCGGCCCCCTGGGTTTATATTTGGGCTCAGTATAGGAGCCCAAATTTGAACTTAGTGCATTTCAAGCAAATTTATTAAAAAATCTTCTTCTCCAGATCCAGCAGGCAGAATCTTTTGATATTTGGTATGCAACATTGTGGGGTGGATCTGATTCAAGTTTGTTCAAATCGGCTTCCTAGATTCATATTTGGGCTCACTATAGAAGCTCGAATTCGAACTTAGTGCATTTCAGTCAAATTTCTTAAAAAATTTTCTTCTCCAGATCCAGCAGGCAGAATCTTTTGATATTTGGTATGCAACATTGTGGGATGGATCTGATGCAAATTTGTTTAAATCGGCTCCCTAGATTCATATTTGAGCTTACTATAGAAGCTCGAATTCGAACTTAGTGCATTTCAGGCAAATTTCTTAAAAAATCATCTTCTCCAGATCCAGCAGGCAGAATCTTTTGATATTTGGTATGCAACATTGCGGGGTGGATCTGATTCAAGTTTGTTCAAATCGGCCCCCTGGATTCATATTTGGGCTTAATATAGAAGCCTGAATTCGGACTTAGTGCATTTCGGGCAAATTTCTTAAAAAATCTTCTTCTCCAGATCCAGCAGGCAGAATCTTTTGATATTTGGTATGCAACATTGTGGGGTGGATCTGATTCAAGTTTGTTCAAATCGGCTTCCTAGATTCATATTTGGGCTCACTATAGAAGCTCGAATTCGAACTTAGTGCATTTCAGTCAAATTTCTTAAAAAATCATCTTCTCCAGATCCAGCAGGCAGAATCTTTTGATATTTGGTATGCAACATTGCGGGGTGGATCTGATTCAAGTTTGTTCAAATCGGCCCCCTGGATTCATATTTGGGCTCACTATAGAAGCTCGAATTCAAACTTAGTGCATTTCGGACAAATTTCTTCAAAAATCTTCTTCTCCAGATCCAGCAGGCAGAATCTTTTGATATTTGGTATGCAACATTGCGGGGTGGATCTGATTCAAGTTTGTTCAAATCGGCCCCCTGGATTCATATTTGGGCTTAATATAGAAGCCCGAATTCGCACTTAGTGCATTTCAGGCAAATTTCTTCAAAAATCTTCTTCTCCAGATCCAGCAGGCAGAATCTTTTGATATTTGGTATGCAACATTGTGGTTTGGATCTGATTCAAGTTTGTTCAAATTGGCCCCCTGGATTCATATTTGGGCTTAATATAGAAGCCCGAATTCGCACTTAGTGCATTTCGGGCAAATTTATTAAAAAATCTTCTTCTCCAGATCCAGCAGGCAGAATCTTTTGATATTTGGTATGCAACATTGTGGGGTGGATCTGATTCAAGTTTGTTCAAATCGGCTTCCTAGTTTCATATTTGGGCTCACTATAGAAGCTCGAATTCGAACTTAGTGCATTTCAGGCAAATTTCTTAAAAAATCTTCTTCTCCAGATCCAGCTTCAGAATCTTTTCATATTTGGTAAGCAACATTGTGGGGTGGATCTGATTCAAGTTTGTTCAAATCTGCCCCCTGGGTTTATGTTTGGGCTCCGTATAGGAGCCCAAATTTTAACTTAGTGCATTTCAGGCATATTTCTTAAAAAATCTTCTTCTCCAGATCCAGCAGGCAGAATCTTTTGATATTTGGTATGCAACATTGTAGGGTGGATCTGATTGTGATTCATGAACATATTTATTTGTAAAGTTGATAGAATCTTAGACAAAATTGGCAGAAAAGATCTACTATAGAAGGGGTGGTATCCAGGGTGAACCGTTTACCCAAATCTAGCAGTACTAATGCATTATTCACACAAATCTTCATTCAAATTTTATGACCCCTCATTGGAACACACGCATTCAGCTCATTCCAACAAAGGTCATATGCCATGTTTTCGAGACAAAGGAATAAAAATTTTAGTTATTCATGAAATTTTTAGGCAACTGTTGTCTGTTATTCACATTGCTTCATGAAATTTCAGTACTTTTAGAAGTTACCTCAGTAATCAAGGGTTAATTCCCCTTAATTAAATGTCGCCTCTAAAAAACAACCACTTTGCATATCTTACCTTTTTACCAGCATAACTGCCAAAACTTGTCAGCATTCTTCGCAAAAATTGCTATTCAAATTTTAATTTTTGTCTCTTAAACATACATGTACTTATCGCTTGTAAATACCCCATTGGAATGAGCTTTTTGAGCTCATTCCAATGAGAGGTCGCACACCATGCTTTTTGAGTCAAAAAAGCAATTTTTTTAGTTATTCCAGAATTTCGTACGTAAAACACAGCTTTATGACTTCACATTAAAATGAGCTCTCTAAGCTTGTTCCAATCAACATTCACGCACTATGTCTTTCACACAAAAAATAAAATTTTCCATTTATTCAGGAATTTTGTTTGCAAGAACACTCTTAACCCCCCCCCCCCCCCCCACACAAACACACACACACACACACAAACACACACACACACATCTAAAAGTTCGTCAGCAAAAAAACAGTTACTTCAGTTTTTAAATGCATTATAGGAACAACTTGCCTAATCAAATTTAAATACTTTTGCATCATTCTGTATCTAGAACAAACCATTTACCATATCTTTACGCAAAATTCTCCAGCATCATTCACAAAAAAACACCATTATTTATATATTCACATTTCTGTCTCAAAAATATACCTGATCTTCCCATACCCCTATTGGAATAAGCTGTTTGAGCTTGTTCCAATGATGATAAAAAAAAATAAAATTTGTGAAAATTTTTGTTTTCTTGCATGCAAATATATACATGTAGCACATGGAAGATATCCACAGTTGGGGAGAGATGTCCAAGGCTATCTCTTCACATTCCTTGTTTGTGCTTCATGCTAAACCAGTTTGTCTGCAGAGATAAATTTGCTTTATTAAAAATCATTGGAGATTGGCCACACACCAATGATTTTAAATAAAACTAATTTTAGGTAACAAATGTTGAACTTCAAACAAAATCTATCACTCAACCAGTTAATGTTGATGAGGCATGACATGGTGAAGGTGACCTAAAATACTTCTTAGAGTCACTTTGTCAGGTGAGCGATTAAGGCCACGTGGGGCCTCTTGTTTCTAGTTTAGCATCTGACTGTCACCCACCTTTACAATACTTTACCTATACATTTGGTACAGGCAACGCTCAGTATTTATGTACAGACCGTTACAATACTTTATATGTACCTTTGTTATCAGGTCATTACCTAGATGTTTGTCATTGCTGTGTAACATACTATACATGTACATGTCTTTGTCTTGACAAGTTGAGCTACAGTGTCATTGACACTTTCATTCCATTATTTCCTCATACTGTCTATCCATTCTGATGCTGTGTTTTTTCCTCGCTTCTATGTGTTTCTGACATGTGATGTTGTTCTCTTTGGCTTCTCTTTGGATGGTTTCCAGTTCCAAGTCCTGGCCTTCCGGAGCAGAGGGGAAAGGTGAGAGAGGAACGGGAAGAGGCGAGAAGACAGCTTCCATATCTATCTCAGTCTGGTGGTGTTTTGGTGCTTTCTACTGCTTCTACTTTAAATTCCAGATTCAGATGGACGCTCTCGCCTATTTCCTGGATAGTCCAGGAGATAGGACAAGAGACGCCCAGAGCTGAGATGGCTTTCTTGAGACGAGCTGGTAATTCCAGGTTTTCCGTAATTTCAATCTGGTGTTCACACTCTGAGGTCAGAAGTGTGAATGTGTGAACTGTGACCTGATCGAATCAAATGGTTTCGCGTGCCAAAGGCGCGCAGGGACGTTTTGGAGAGCAAGCCCCTTTCGACCCTCTTTAGCTGTAGAATTTTGTAGTGTCAGACCGTGGTAAAGGAGGAGAAGTTGTGGGTTGTTAGCGGCGCTTATGTCGTTTCTGCTTCTTTTTCAGAGGTGGAGGTTTGGAAGGAGAGACAGTGGTAGTTGGTGTTGTTGGTGGGCTGCTAGCTGGCTGACCTGGATGGAATGGTCTAGTCCGAGCTGCATTAGGTGATGTTACTGGTGATGTCTGTGGTGGTGTTGACTGTTGTGCTGCCATATTTATATTGTTGATTTGCCGGTTAAGGTTTGCGAATGCTACCCTTAGTACTTCATCTTGCCATTCTCTTTCGATCCTGTGCTCTTCGGCTTCTCTTTCGTATTTGTCTTCCAGGCTTTCCAAGTCCAGGCTCTTTGGCGCTGAAGGGAGAGGCGAGTGAGGGTCAGGAAGTGGCGAGAGGGCAACTTCCAATTCCGTCTCAGTCTCCACAGGACTGTCCACATCCAACAGTTCCGGCTCAGGAGCCAGAAGTCGGTTGGGTGAGCCAGTGGGAGTGGGAGGGGAACTGGCGGCTGCCTCTGACCCTTTCCTTTCCTCACTGTTCTCTCTCTTCCTTTCCTAAAAGGCCTCCAGGCGTCGGGTGCTCCTTCGCTTGGTAGACAGGCTCTTCTTTTTTCCTCTTCAGTCTCTTCTCAGGGCCTCTGGACTCCTTTAGGTGAGGACCAGTGTGAGAGGAGTTCCTCTCACGAAAGGTACTACCTCTCCCTAAAGAGATGCCCAGAGCTGTGATGGTCTTGACAAGTCGTTCTGGTAATTCCAGTGCTTCCATGATTACTAATCAAGGTGTCGAGGTGCTCACACTCTGAAGTCAGAGGTGCGATCATGTGGACCCAATTGTATTTTTATGCCATAATGGACCTGTCTTGAGAGACCGCCCCTTTAAAGACTGAAACCATAACAAAAACTTTTTACCTGTTCTGGAATTGGGAAATCCATTGTGATTATACTAACATAATTAAAAGCTCTCAATTGGGTTTCACTTGCTATTCAGTTACACAACTCATTAAAGATTGAGATGTTTTTATAAGACCCCTGTGAAAAGATTAGGATTATTGCTGAATAAACAATTTCATACATACCTGAAATGTGACAGATAGGATTATAAAAATAAATTTGTGTTGAAAATCTTCAATGAAGATTTTCAACACTAATTTATTTTTATAATTTTTATAACAGTCCATTTCAATTTGTTACAAAAACTTCATAAAAAGAACAACTACAAAGTAATTACAAACATCCATTCTTCTCCACTTCTGACTTTTGTTTTTGGTTATTCACTGACTTGAGAAAACCTGAAACCTGTTATGAGAGACCACCTGTCTTGAGAGACCCCTTTTGTGTGGCCAAAAGGGCGTTCTCTCAAGACAGGTTCTACTGTATTACAGAATGTTTATCCTCATGCTAGGGGTGTTAGGTCGTTTTGGTCTTGCATCTTCTATCCGATGTATCGTTTTTACCTGCGTCGCCAGCGGCAGAGCAGGTCAAGTAACCGCTCGACTCTGTCCGTCAGTCCATCCGTCAGTCCGTCCATCCGTCCGTCCGAAACACTTTTTCCGTCAAAGTTTTCTTGGCTTCTATGAAAGGAAATGATTTTATATTTGGTCTGCTGCTTCATAATGATGAGTTGTATCGTGTAAGCAATTTTCAGATCTGCTGTGCAGCCAGTTACTGTTTGCCGATAATTTGAAATTTTACAGTACCCACTGAACATTGAAATTTTCCGTCAAGGTTTTCTCGGCTTCTATGCAAGGGATTGATTTTATATTTGGTCTGCTGCTTCATAATGATGAGTTGTATCGTGTAAGCAATTTTCAGATCTGCCGTGCAGCCACTTCCTGTTTGCCGATACTTTGAAATTTTACTGTACCCACTGAACATTGAAATTTTTGGTCAAACTTTTCTCGGCTTCTATGCAAGGGATTGATTTTATATTTCATCTGGAGCCTGATAATGGTCAGTTGTATCGTGTATGCAATTTTCAGATCTGCCATGCAGCCACTTCCTGTTTGCCGATTCAATTGCATGCAGCGACGCAGGTCCAGACCCGGTATTGGTCTTGTTTCTTTGTATGAAGCACTAGCTTTACATCTGGTAGCATTTAAATCGGTTACTGACTTTGGGCCTTTTTGTGTGCCTGATGTCTTGTTTCCGTTTTTTTACTTTGACGTTGTTTACATTGGCAACGTCTCCAAATATATGTAGTATTTAGTTTTGTATTACTGTAGGATTATTGTAGGATATATTGCTTATGATTCGGGTAGTGTAGCTCAAAAAATTTGGATTTTGTCCACACTTAGGCTCTATCGGGATGCCCTTGGGCTGATCATGTTTCCTTTGGGAACTTAGGCTTTTTCAAAAAAATTTTGAAAAATTTTTTGATTTCATTTTTCGAATTGAGTTTTGATTGCTATTATTCATGTATCTTTATCATATATTTTATTGTGGAGTTTGTGGGAGTGCTATCAACTGTATTTTGATTGAATCATGAAAGCTTACTTCTCTAAATGCAAGGTGAGGAAGTCTTCCTCGGATTTACATGCTTGTTGATTTGCCTGTAATCGATGCACTCCTATGGACTCTTGTCCAACATGTGTTAATTGGGATGACAAACATTGGAGACAGGTGTCGCGGTATGTTGTTGGTGGTGAGATTCCTATGCCGGAACACTCATCACAAGATAATTCGAGTTTTTCAGTTTCTTTTTCAGAGGAACAAGAACATGGTGGTGGTATTGTGACACCCACCAAAAGTGTGCTACCATCGTCACGCTCTGATGAGCAAACAGAGCCGGCTGCAAAGGTGCTTATGAATATTAAGCAAGGGATAAGGCCTCTAGTTAGTGTTCTTAATCCCTTGCAAGCAGCTAGCTCGACCAGTGAAGCGGTTACTCCGTCCGTGGGAGCCGTGACACTGGATAAGTCCATTGCGGTCGAAGGAAGTGGATTTCGGTAGTGCGAGCACCTTGAAATCAAAAGCTCACCCAGTGACGATGGAAATAGGAAGGAAGCCAGCAAGTTTCTTTTCGGGTGGCTTGGTGAGGTCTGATAAGGCCGTGAGCCTCTCTAACCGAACAACATTTGGGGTCAAATGTTGTTTTGAGAAACTTGCACCAGCCGGAGCATACGTCCACACCTACTGCTCGGGATGCTCCGTCTAGACTGCAGCCGGCCTCGGCTACAGTCACCGCTTCCTCCGCTATGATTCAAAAGCACACATGACTGCATACTAGTTACCCGACATCGCATATACAGCCAGCTGCGCGAAGATGGAGCCAGTCTTCACCCATGAAGTCGGACCATCCGGTAGCTAGGGAACAGAGGCTTTGATCATCGGGACATTCGGAGAAGAGAACCATCTCCGGAACTTCGTCCTAGGAGCAGCAAGCAGCGAAGAAACAGAAAACCGCTGCTCCTCAAGCCTTTGTAACAGACTTGCTGTTGCAGATTGCACAGCTGATCGCAGCATCCCAGCAAGTGCAAGAGCAGCCTCCTGCAGACTCCGGTAGTGAGCTGTCGAATGGTGCTGGGTCGGTCCAGTCATCTGCACATGCAGATGTGGTAGACCGAATGTTACAGCTGATTCAGACGGATGGTGAAAGGGAGAAGGAAGAGGATTACCCTTCACTTTCGGAACAGCATATGGTAGCGATGGATTTTATCCATCAATACTATCCTGAATTTGTTCCACCTGATCAGCAAGCTGCGACAACTAGAGAGAAACCGCTGTCGTCTTTAGACGCAGACTTCGTGCAGAGGAAAGAGGAAGTTCTTTCCTTCCCTGTACAGTCTAGACAGGTGTTGCGGGCCTTCGGCCATGTCGACAACGCCATATTTAACCTCTCTAGTGCTAAGAGGAAAGGCAGTTTCTTATTGACATATTCCATAAATATACCATTCCTTGGAGCATGTTCATTTAAAACAGTTGGAGAAGATGTCCTGAGAGCTCCTCTGTGTTTAGATGAGCAGGCCGTTGATTTAGATATGTCCCCACCTGCTTCATTCAACATACTCTCGGACGTGATGGAATGTGCCATTTCATCAAATAGAGTTAATCGTGATGCGATGTCCTACGCAGATCATCTTACCAGAGCTATGGCACAGCATCTTAATGGGAATGAATTTGAGGACGTTTATTCCTTGCTTAGAGTTATTTCCAGGGCAGTCATGTATGCCACGTAAAACTCCGCCCTGATAGTGGCAAATTTGGAGTTAATCAGATGCGATGCTGCCCTTGCGTCGTCATCACTTATAGATGACAAGGTGAAAAGCTCTCTCCGAGTCGCTCCAGTCTCCGGACATACTCTGTTTAATGACAAGCTTTCGTTAGTCTATGAGCAGGCTACTAAGAAAGCTTTCAGTGCTCTGCTTTTGACGGCGTCTCAACAACACACTTCAGCAGACCGGGGTAAGCAAGGACATTCTGCATCTAAGTCATCTAAAGGGAACTCCTCGGGAGGGAACAAGAAGCCCTCTTATAATTACTCTGGAGGTTGTCAGTACAGCGACTTGGGAAAGGGGCGTAGGTCTGATCAGGATTATAGGTCAGACACCCCTAAGCCGACGGGACGAGGTTCTTCACGGAGAGGACGTAGTTTCTCCTCCTGTAAGACTCGTAAGTCATACAGGTGATGGTCAAGACCTCTATTGCTTGCCAGTTGGCGGAAGGTTATCAAACTTCACCAGAAACTGGATAGCAGTCACAGAAGATCAGTGGATGAGAAGTGTAGTCTCGGAAGGCCTACGGCTATTATTCCGAGCAAAACCCCCACTTACAAGATGTCCGCATTGGACAAATCTTCCGATGGATCCTTTCAAAAGAGAGTCTCTCCTAGCGGAGGTACAGGTTTTTTATTAAAGGAAGTAATAGAGGTCGTCGAGGATCAAAATTCTGAAGGTTTTTACAGTCACTTGTTCCTCATACCGAAGCCAGGCGGCTCGTTCTGACCAGTAATAGCTTTGAGCTGGATAAAGAAGCTGATTGTGGCTCCAAAGTTCTATATGGAAACCATTCGGTCGGTAAGAGCGAGTAGACGACTATGTGGCAAGCATAGATTTAAAGGACGCTTACTTTCATGTCCTGGTACATTCGGCATTCAGAAAGTACCTGCGGTTTGCCGTGCAAGGAGAGGTTTATCAGTTCAGAGCATTGTGCTTTGGTCTGAACCTAGCTCCTTGGGCTTTCACTCGAATAATGAACTCGGTAATGTCATACTTCCAAGCTCATTCGTCTGTGGTAATGTCGGCTTACTTGGACGACATTCTTCAGAGATACAGCAACAGAATTATTCTTCAGAACAATGTTCAGAGTCTGCTGCAATTGTTCCGACATCTCGGTTTCATAGTAAATGGTAAAAAGTCGGATCCACCTCTGTCCAAGTCGTTCATAGCACCTCTGTCGTCACAGAAACCTTGGATCAATCTTCTCAGGTGTCTGTTATGGGACATTCCCCGGAAGCTTCCTCCACGAGAGGACCTTCTTTATCAGGGGAAGTCCCGCGCACTGCATCACAACCCAGAAGGTCTCAACCTTCACGTATTTCCGTTGTGCGATCCTTCTTGCATGGAAAACATTTTACAGGACGAGCAGTGGATGCAATTTCTAACTGTAGGAGGGCCTCCTCTTTGTTGAATTATGCAATGAACTGGAGGGTTTTCTTCCGTTGATGTACAGACCAGTCGATAGATGTCTATGATCCGTCCATTCCACAGATTGCCAATTTCTTGGTCTACCTGTTTGACGAACTCAAACTGCAGCCCGTCACTATTAAGGACTTCAGGTCTATATTATCAGACACTTACGCTCATCATGATGATTTGGCTATGGGATCAGATACTTCTTTATCCAAGCTATTTAGAAATTTCTGTATTAATAGACCTAGAACCCTCAGATTAATTCCTAAGTGGAATTTGGCTTGGGTTCTTTTGAAGCTTCAAGAAGCTCCTTTTGAGTAGTTAGAGTTTGTAGAGTTCAAATTCTTGACCAATAAAACAGCGTTTCTCTTAGCCTTTGCGTCTGCTAGAAGAGTCTGTGAACTTCATTCATTATCTGTTGATGAATCTAAGTTTGGGTAATATTATTACCCTCACTACGGAAGTGGGGTTTCTGGCGAAGAATCAGATTCCGGATAAGCAGCCGGAGCCTATTATCATTAAGGCTTTACCGTCCTCGGATGAAAGTAGAACTTTGCTGTGTCCAGTCCAAGTAATGCGCATTTATAAATGTTGATCAGATTTTATTAGAAAGTGAAGAAAACGTTTCTTTCTTTGATTCGTAACAGAAAAGATATTTCTGTTCATTCAGTTGGCAATACGCATTGTCTACGAAAGTCTATCTTCGGATCAACATTCTGTCAAATAGATTTCAGCACACGAGGTTAGAGCACTGTCTGCTTCTTGGGCTTATTCTAACAGTATAGCCATTACTGATCTTATGAAGGCTGCTTACTGGACACAGCCCTCTTCATTTACCAAGTTTTACCTGAGTCCATCTCCGGTGACCTTAGATCTTGTGGTCCTCTTTCTGTTGCTGAGAATGTCGCACATTAATGTTACATCTATAAGGTCTTTTGGCAGTTTGCTCGAGCACTGACGCCGTTCTGCTGCCCTCTTCGTTCTGAGGAATTTTGCCTCAGAACAAGGGGAAAGGGGGCAGTTTTTCCCTTATGATTATCTGGCTTTATAGTGAAAAAAAAGGGAATACCTCCTCCAGTGACAGTAGTCCTGCGTCTGTGCTGGGTAGTTTTAATATGTAGCTCGGTGTGAAGCAATAACTATGTCTCATTTATGTACTGTTTTTAAAGTGTAGCTCACTGTGAAGCATTTGTATACTTTACGTGTCAAACGAGCGTTAATATACAATCCTCGGACACTTTTAAATGAGTATAAAGCGTCTCATTCTCTGGACTAGCTTTATATATTGGTTTACTTCCCTGAATTAGCATAACAGGTTATGCTGGCATTAAATGGAGAAATTATGTAATTCTCAATTACATTGTTGGTGTTATGCCATTCTCTTTTCTCGTAAAAGAGAAGGACATATATAATTCCTATGTCTTCTCCTATTCTCCTGGAGGAGCTCTCCTTTATTGAAGTAATTGAGAGATTGGATTTTTCTTTAAGTCCTAGACCCTCCAGCCTTTTTACGATTCAGATAGTCTGGGTCATTGGTTGTGGTATAAAAATATGGTAAATTTTAAGTAATTTGTATATTTTTTATACTTACCAATGGCCCAGATGGGGATGGCCCTCCCATGAGTGGGCACTCATTCCTCCGCGCTGATTATAACATTTAGCAGGCACTGTAGAAAGAATGATGGTTGGCGCCAATTTCGGTACCTTCCTGGATACTGCGCATGCACAGATCTCAAAAGTATGGAGGACCATCTAGGACTTAATTTTTTCAGTTTTGCATGCAAATTTTGGGGATTGTTGGGCAAAATTTGTGTTTGGCCCTGGATTAATTTGAGTTAGCACTAGCTAGTCTGGGCCATTGGTAAGTATAAAAAATATACAAATTACTTAAAATTTATCATTTTTAGCTCACCTGGCCTAAAAAGCCATGTGAGCTTTTCTCATCACTTGGCGTCCGTCATCCGTAAACTTTTCACATTTTCATCTTCTTCCCTGTAACCGCTGAACCGGTGTGAACCAAACTTGGCAGGAATGGTCTATGGGAGGTCCTCTAAAAACGAGCGTCATTTTGTTCCCGTCGGATAAAAAACATGGCTTCCAGAGGCATTCTTTGATTCTGGTTGGTGGATTTTCAAAAATCCTCTCCTCTGAAACTACAAGGCCAAATGTTTTGAAACTTAACATGATTGATGACTGGACCACCTTCTACGAATGATCCTCATTTAATATTGATTGGGTTGCAAACATGGCTGAAATTGTGGCTTATAGTTACCATTAAAACCCTATGGGAAATCACATTTTCATCTTCTTCCTTGGAACTACTGAGCCAAGGTAAACCAAACTTGGCAGGAATGGTCTTTGGGAGGTCCTTTACAAACGATCCTCATTTTGTTCCCATTGGTTGAAAAACATGGCTTCCAGAGGCATTTTTTGATTCTGATTGGTGTATATTGAAAAGTCTCTTCTGAAACTACAATACCAAATGTTTTGAAACTATGCATTATTGATGACTTGGACTCCCTGTAGCAACGATCCTCATTTAATGTTGATTGGTTTACAAACATGGCTTGCGGCTTATAGCTACTATAGGAACCCTATGGGGAATCACATTTTTATTTTCTTCTCTGGAACTACTGAGCCGATGTGAACCAAACTTGGTAGGAATTTTCTGTGGGAGGTACTCTATGATCTGTCCTTATTTTGTTTCCGGTCGGATGGAAAACATGGCCCCCAGAGGCATTCTTTGATTCTGATGGATGGATTTTGAAAAATTTTCTCCGCTGAAAACACAAGGCCATATGTTTTGAAATTTCTCGTGATTGATGACTGGGACACCCTCTACCAACGATCCTCATTTAATGTTGATTGGGTTGCAAACATGGCTGCAATTGCAGCTTATAGTTACTGTAGAAACCCTATGGAAAATCACATTTTCATCTTCTTCTCTAGAACTATTGAGCCGATGTGAACCAACCTTGGCAGGAATGATCTATGGGAGGTTCTCTACAACTATTTTTCATGTTCCTGTTGGATGAAGAACATGGCTGTCAGAGGCATTCTTTGATTCTGATTGGTCGATTTTGAAAAATATTCTCCTCTGAAACTAAAAGGCCAAATGTTTTGAAACTTTGCATGATTGATGACTGGAACATCCTTTACCAACGATCCCCATTTAATGTTGATTGGGTTGCAAACGTGGTCACAACTGCAGCTTGTAGTTACCATAGAAATCCTAAGGGAAATTACATTTTCATCTTCTGTTCTGCCAGGTGAGCAATTACAGGCTCTATAGAGCCTCTTGTTACTTTTTAATTATGCATTTTTGGTGCCTAGTGGAAGCTTCCTTTCAATGTTGGACCAGTCAGCTGAACCAAAATGGCCGCCAGTGGCCAATTCATTCAGGGTTCCCGTGGGGCCTTGAAAACCTGGAAAAGCCTGGAATTTGTCAAAAGGTCATTCAATGCCTTGAAAGCCTTGAATTTCCAATGGGAGCCTTGAAAAGCCTGGAAAATCTGAGAATTTTGTGATGCGTAATTTAATCCGAACATATTTTACGGCATTTAGAGCAAATGTAACTGTGTGGTTTATTAATCCGGTCATATTTTGGAGTATTTACGGCAGTGCCAATGTGTGCATTATTGATAGAACTTTGCAGTGATGGGACACAGAAATCCTTTGAATCAAGCATTGTGAATGGTTGCTATTGATGTGGGCGAGCACAATGGTGTATATTTAAGCCAATGGGAAGATTTATTGTAAATTCTGCCTGTTCGAATGCTGAGCGCACGTGCGTGGATAATTTATTCATATTGAAAATATTACAAATGGATGATTGTTCAGTTGAACTATTTGAGTATTTCCAAAGCATGTATGTCTGATGAATTTGCCACAACGTCATCTTAAAGTCCTGGCACGGGCAGTCGCCATCACGGTGGATTCCGAGTTTGGATTTCCAAATGAAAGTGTTATTGTCTTATTCGCCTCAAATGTTAACATGTGTGATTTTAAGGATGATTCGCCCATGTATGAAACATTAAAAACTTTTCGACACTTACTGCATTTAGCTGAATACTGTTCAAGTGGAACAGGCAGTAACCAGTTATAGTATGCAGTTGATTTAATCCAAGCTTGTTAGAAGGTACACTTCCCCACAACGGAATTGCATTTTGCTTTTCGAATGACATTTCCGGAGACATTGTGGGTTACAAAATGTGTCATTTACATGTAACATGTAGTTTACTCATTGGGAGAAAGGATGACATCAATTCATTTGCATTCAGTAAGTATTCAGTTAGAATAGCAGTACATGTACAAGAGACATAGCTATTGTGCCACCTGGTAATTACACTGCAGTTGTAGGATAAACACAAGAAAATGTCTTTCTCAGGCTCACTAATTCTAATCAGTGATATCATTGCTTGGATAGCTTTCAGAAAGAGTTTTCCAAGAAATGATGTCAAGTGTTAGAATTACCAACAAAGGGAAATATAAGAGAAAGTTTCTAGTCATTCTCTGATAATTTAGGGTACTTTGCCAGCCTCGGCCTTGAAAAGCCTTGAATTTCATGAATGGGGGGCCTTGAAAATCCACGAAAATTGCCGAGAAATGGCCTGGAATGGCCTTGAATTTCAAAGATTTTAACCTGGGGGAACCCTGTCATTATGGCTTTAATGGTGACCATCATGAATTTGATTTCCGTCAAATACCTGATGAATACTGACTCCAATCAATTTCATTTTTTTAGCCTGACTGTTTATTAGCCCGACTGTTTAGAGTGAGGGCTATAGTCATGACTTTCGTCCAACTGTCCATCCGTCTGTTAACATTTAAAGTTTTGGTTAAAGTTTGTGGTAAAAGTTTTTTACTGAAGGTTCAAGTGTGTGTTTTTTTTCTGTTTTGTCATTACTTTCTTCTGTCTGTCTGTTAACATTTGGAGTTTTGGTTAAAGTTTGAGGTTAAAGTTTTTTAGTCAACCTTAAAGTTTTTTGGGTTTTTTTTCTTTTAAATTGGTATTACTATTAATTGTATCATTCTCATTTTGTTTTTATTAGCTCACCTGACTGAAAGTCAGGGTGAGCTTTTCTTATCACTTGTCGTCTGCCGTCCATTATCTGTTGTCCATCGTCCTGCGTGAAGGTGGTGTTTGAGCCTCTTTCTCCTAAACCCCTGACCACATTTTAATTAAATTTCATGTAAGTAGTGGTTATATAGGGGCATTTGGGTTTTTCTTCAAATTGGATTTCTGCTCATATCAGACATGTTAACTCTCCCGGAATGCCCGGGAAAATCCCGTAATTTCAGTGTAGTTCCCAGCCTCCCGGACGGGAATCAGTTTTGGACCAAAAATCCCGGAAAACAACAGTCAAATATTTCGTTCCCCGTTGTAACTTATGAAAAATGTTCGGAGTCAAATCACATGAATTTCAAACTCTGGTAAAAACTTACGAAGCAGTAAAATATGGATTTAAGTTAAATTTATTTAAGAAAAGGGTATGTTATGATATATATTTAAACTATGTACATGTTTATTTCTGGGTTTTTTCTTCAGAGATTTTGTGATCAATGTGCGAGTGTCGAAGTGAAAATAGGTGACTTACTTTCAAAAATCAAAATGTAAACAGCAACTATTTAACACAGTTTAAAAGTAGGTTAAAGTCGCTTAGGATGCCAAAAAATTATGACTGCATATTTAAACACAATGGACTTATTTTCTAGCACTACATTTATTCTGTTGTGCTGACTACAGAACTGTTAACTGTTGGCCATCTGTTCCTAGAAAATTTTGAATGGAATTGAAAAAAAAAAATGCTTCAATGATGAAAAGAATGGTTTTGTGTAGGGCACAAACGTCCCACATGCATGAAGTTTGATAAAGATACTTTCTAAGTACTGATGTTCTTGAAGTAACTGAACATTAGGACATCCTTTCCTATTAACATTTCCAGACTTGGGAAATTATTAGCTAAGTAGACTTTGATAAGAGCAAACCACAGGTGGTGGTGCTCTGTGGGACAGTATGGGTGGTTGATGGTGGGTGGTGTGTGTGGGGGGGGGGGGGGGAGGCTTATGAAGAAGAGGATCCTGGGGAGGGGGGGTTAAATTAACAGTTATTTTATGATTTTTTAACATAGCATAAATGCATCAGCATAGTTGACAACTAGTTCTGGATATAACCTGGTGTAAATATTGGTCCATGAGCTGAAAATTCACAAGTTTTTTATTTTGTCCCTGCGCAAACTTTTCCCTGAAATCCATCCCATTTCTCTGAAAATCACCCTCAGGTTCCCTGAAAAATTATTCTGGAGGTTAACATGTCTGGCTCATATTGTGGAGTGGGGTGGGGCCAAAATGCACAAAATTTTAAAAAATCATCTTCTCATGAGTCAGCCATAGCAGAGACTTGATATTTGGTATGCAGCTTCCATTTGAGGCGTAGACTCAAGTTTGTTCAAGAGAAGTTTGACGGGCAATATTTACCTTTGTTCTGAGAGGGGCAAGAATTTTTGCCCCGCCCAAAATTTCTATTTTCTGAACCCAGAGTCCGATTTGAACCAAATTTAATATGAGGTATTATTGGGTTATAAGTACTTGATTTAGGCCAAAAAAATTTTTCCTGCAGCTCCGTGGGAACCACAGGAGCTAAAAATAGGAAGAAATTAAAACGCTTATATCTCCAAAACTGCATGGCACCGAGAATTTTTATATCGTGTGAAGCTTCCTTAGGACCAACAGAAAGGATTGGTAAAAAAAAAATTGCCAGCAGTTTTATCATAGGGTACAGTCTCGGGACTTTGAAAAAGTGCAGTCAGCACTTTTTAAGACTAGGCAATGGGAATAACATTAAAAAATCTTCTTCTCCAGATCCAGCAAGCAGAATCTTTTGATATTTGGTATGCAACATTGTAGGGTGGATCTGATTCAAGTTTGTTCAAATTGGCCCCCTGGGTTCATATTCAGGCTCAGTATAGGAGCCCGATTTCAAACTCAGTGCATTTCAGGCAAATTTCTTAAAAAATCTTCTTCTCCAGATCCAGCAGGCGGAATCTTTTGATATTTGGTATGCAACATTGTGGGGTGGATCTGATTCAAGTTTGTTCAAATCGGCCCCCTGGTTTTATATTTGGGCTCACTATATAAGCTTGAATTGGAATTTAGTGCATTTCAGGCAAATTTCTTTAAAAATCTTCTTCTCCAGATCTAGCAGGCAGAATCATTTGATATTTGGTATGCAACATTGTGGGGTGGATCTGATTCAAGTTTGTTCAAATTGGCCCCCTGGATTCATATTGGGGCTCACTATAGAAGCCCGAATTCGAACTTAGTGTATTTCAGTCAAATTTCTTAAAGAATCTTCTTCTCCAGATCCAGCTGGCAGAATCTTTTGATATTTGGTATGCAACATTGTGGGGTGGATCTGATTCAAGTTTGTTCAAATCGGCCCCCTGGGTTTATATTTGGGCCCACCAGTACAGGAGCCCAAATTTGAACTTAGTGCATTTCAGGCAAATTTCTTTGAAAATCTTCTTCTCAAGATCCAGCTGGCAGAATCTTTTGATATTGGGTATGCACCATGCTTAGGGGGGGTGAGATTCAATTTTGTTCATGCCAAGTCCCTGTGTTCATATTTGGGCTCACTTTGGGCACCCGAATTATAACTTCGTTCAAAATGAGGAATTTTCTTTGAAAATCTTCTTTAGATCCTGCAGTCGGAATGTTTTGATATTTGGTATGCAGCATCCTTGGGGGGGGGAGATTCAAGTTTGTTCAAGCCATGTCCCTAGGTCCATATTTGGGTTCACGGGAGCCTGAATGATAACTTTGTTCAAAAACAGGAATATTTTTATACTGTACCAATGACCCAGACTTAGCTGGTGCTAACTCCACAAAAACCAGGGCCAAACACAAATTTTGCCCCCCAATCCCCAAAATTTGCATCCAAAACAAAAAGAAATAATGTCCTAAAGGACCTCCATAGTACGACTCTACTGCGCATGCGCAGTGACGCAGTCGTCCCGAAATTGGCGCCAAATATCATTTCTCTGTTTGGCCCTTCATCAGTCAACATCTCACTGATCTTTGTGCTTGTAAATCTCAGTTTAAAGGATGCCAGACACGTAATTCTTGGAGAAAATGTGATTCTAAGGAGGATAGAAGGAGGAGAGGAAAAAAGAAGTGGCAAAAAATAATCAGGGCTGTACTTAAAATTTTTTGTTAAAATTATGTTAAGTTGCCTATTTTCGAGGCAAACGCCTCTTGTTGTCATTCTTGCTAATTGTTGCACTGCTTATTCAGTGTTTCCTCTCCCCTAACCTTCTAAAGTCCCCCCTTGCAATTCTCCCATGCTTTTGGCATATTTTTGAGAAGTTTCATTTCTAAAATTTCCCTGGGAGAGTTGCTTGGTTACAGAATGTTTTCTGTTATTTTCCCCATAGTTACGTTTTCACCCATGGGTGTATAACGTTTGTGTTCTGCATCTTCCATCTGATGTTCTGCAGATTCTCCCCTGGGAGTCTCTGTTTTGCATCAGATAGAGTGTAATTGAGGACTGATTCCGGGCCAGTTTTGTCAGTGCCTGGAGTCATGTTTTCTTCTGTGTTTACACTGTTTGTTTTCATTGGCAACAGCCTTTTTTGAGGGGGGCTGTTTGCCTTTGAGGTAGTTTATCTCATTATAAGATACATTTATATTATCCGAAAGTGTCTCATTAATTATTTTATATAATTTTAAAATTTTTGACCACACTTTGCCATCGGATCCATCGGGGCTCAACGTTACTTTTCAGCAACTTGGGCTTCTCTGAAAAAATATTTTTTCAAAATTATTTTGTTTTGCAATTGTTTTTTCATTTATTAATGGATCATGTTATTATGTATCTTTGTGTCAGGGGTTTTTGCGAGTAACTAGGACTTATTGTTGTTCCTTCACAATGAAAGGAACTTGTTCAAATTGTAATAGGAAGAAATCTTCCTCTGACTTTCATGATTATTGCATAAATTGTAGTCAGTGTTCTCGCATTAATCCCTGTCCTGTATGTGAACATTGGGATGAGAAACATTGGAAACGTGTGTCACGATATGTTGTTTCGGGAGAAAGAGCGATGCCGGCTCTTTCTCCACAAGGTCACTCTACTCTCTCAGTTTCTATTTCAGAGGAACCAGAACAGGGTGATGTTTCCATGTTATCTTCTTCAAGTGTGCGTCCGTCGTCACAATTAAATACAGAGCTAGCGGCAAAAGTGCTCATGGAAATTAGACAAATGTCGTCCGCTAGCTCGCCCGGTGTAGCGTCCATTCACCGAATGGTTCGGCAGCCGGGTTCGTCCGATGCGGTCCAAGAGGAAATTTTGGGTGATGCGAGCACTATAAAAATAATAGATGCACACCCAGTGACGGCGGATAGTGAACGAGAACGGAGGAAGCCTTTTAGTCCGGTTCCTAGCTCGTCCAGGTCCAGCCGGGCCGCGAGCGAGAGAGGCCCCTCTCTTGTACAACAACATCTGGGACCAGATGTTGTGGTACAAAATGTGTCTTTAGCGGAGCATACGTCCGTCGCTCGGGACGCTCCGTTGTATAAGCAGTCCGCAGAGACTGTTAAGGCTTCCTCTTCTCGTCGGCGCACACGACCGCACCTTGGCTGCGTGACCTCCGATATCTTGCCAGCTTCGCCGAGGAAGGATTATTCGGCGACCAGGTCACACCATCCGGCAGCCAGGGACTCGAGACCGATGGACTCCGGACGTTCGCATAGGAAAAGTATGCGGGAGCCATCCGATGCGGAGCTGCCCTCGGCAAAGCAGCGAAAGACCGCTCCTCCGCAGGTCTCGACGTCGGACATTCTAGTGCAGATAGCACAGCTTATCGCAGCATCCCAGCAGCCGACAGAGACGGTGTCGGATCGAGAATTATCCGACGGCGCTGGGTCGGTACGCTCCGCCGAAGCATCGGGGGCGGACGACCGGGAACATCGGGAGGTCCGACCGGATGGTGAAAGGGATACGGATGAATTGGAGCTATCCCTTTCGGAACAACACAAAGCTGCCGTAGACTTCATCCGGCACTTTCTTCCTCAAGTTGTTCCGTCGGGCCAGACTGCTGCGCTTCCGGACAGGAGAATTATAGCGTCATTGGACTCTGATTTTTTCGAGCGGTTCAGGGACATCGCTCCCGAGTTTCCGTCGCAGTCCAATAATGTTGCAAGAACATTTGAATTATTGAACGACGCTATTTTTAAACTTGCTTCCAGGACAGGGAAAGCAGGCTTCTTGTCCGCAAATACCCTCAACCTGCCTTTCATTAATGCAAGGAATAAATTCGACACGGCAGGTCAGGGTATACCGAGAGTTCCTCTGCGTATGGACGACGAGGCGGAAGACTTAGAGCTATCATTACCGTCGTCAGCTTCTATTCCAACCGCAGTGTTGGAAACAGCTATTGCGTCTAACAGAGCCAATTTAGATGCCTTATCTTACGCAGATCACCTTACGAAGGCGTTATCACTGCGTCTTCAAGGGGAAGAGTTTCAGGATATACAATCCTCCTTAAGACTTCTTTCAAGGGCAGTAGCTTATTCCACGTGTAACTCCGCCCTTTCAGTGGCTAATCTGGAGTTGGTTAGACGTGACGCAGCCCTGTCTACATCCACACTAGTGGATTCTAAGGTGAAGAACTCTCTTAGAGTCGCTTCGGTCTCAGGAGATCTTCTCTTTGACGGCAAGCTTTCCGCTATTTATGATAATATTAAAAAGAAAGCTAGTGATTCTCTGTTGTTTAGATCCGCTCCTAAAAGGTCGGATTCAGCAGACACGAATAAGGCAGGCACTTCTGGGTCTTATCCGCCCAAGAGAGGTTCCTATAGAGGTTCCGGTGCGTCCTCTAGCTCTTATTCGAGAGACCGTCAGGATAGCGACTCTCGTTCGGGACGTCCTTCAGGCCGGGACAATCGGTCGGACGCCCCGAGGTCGACGAGGCGAGGTGCGGGTCGTGGAAGACGTGGTTTCTCCTACCGCAGGCCTCGCAGATCCAGGAGGTGATGGCTCAAACCTCTATCGCGTTCCGGTTGGCGGAAGGTTGTCGAGTTTTTCTCAAGAGTGGGCGTCGATTACGGACGACCCTTGGGTGAGAGGAGTGACTTCGGAAGGTCTAAAGATATCCTTCAAACGAAAGCCTCCATTAACTCGAAGTCCAAAGTGGACTCATCTTCCGTCAAACCCTCAGAAAAGAGACGCTCTGCTATCAGAGGTGCAGTCTCTTTTAATGAAGAACGCGGTAGAGGTCGTAGAAAACCAGGAATCGCTGGGATTCTACAGCCATCTGTTTCTGGTTCCGAAACCAGACGGCTCGTTCCGTCCAGTCATAGATTTGAGCTGGATAAACAAGCTGATCATCGCTCCGAAGTTTTATATGGAGACGATTCGATCGGTCAGAGCGAGTATTCGGGTGAACGATTATGCAACGAGCATAGATCTCAAAGATGCGTACTTTCACGTCATGGTACATCCGACATTCCGAAAGTATCTACGCTTCGCAGTCCTAGGAGTGGTGTATCAGTTCCGGGCCATGTGCTTCGGATTGAATCTAGCACCCTGGGCTTTCACTCGAGTAATGAACTCGGTAATGATTTACTTCCGAGCTCATTCGTCTGCGGTAACGTCGGCCTACCTGGACGACATTCTTCAGAGGTACGGCAACGAGTTAACGCTTCAGAACGATGTTCAGAATCTTCTTCTATTGCTCCGACGTCTCGGTTTCATAGTAAACGAGGAGAAGTCGGATCTGGTGCCGTCCAAGTCATTCACTCATCTGGGAATGAGCTTCGAGACGCACAACAATCTCGTTCGTCTGCCGTTAACCAGAGCGAAATTAGTCAGTTGTTACGCTCGCTATTGTCTAAATACAGACAAAGTCACAGCGAGAGAATTTATGAGACTGATAGGTCTGTGCGGAGCTGCTGCGGATCTCATTCCGATGGGACGGCTACGCACACGGCCTCTTCAAATTTTCTTGACTCAGAATTGGAGTGTGAAAATTCATTCGCTCGATGTAGACGTTCTCTTGTCAGATCAAGTGAAACAAGAGATTCAGACTTGGGCAAACATTCAGTGGTTAACTCAAGGAGTTCCGCTGCAGTTGCCGGATCCGAGTTTTACCATTATGACGGATGCCAGTCAAACAGGTTGGGGTGCATCATTAATCCCAACGGATTCGAGATGCCAGGGTCTTTGGGATCCGCAATTCCTGTGCAAGCACATAAACATCAAGGAAATGATGTCAATTTGGCTTGCGTTACGTCACTGGATGGACATTATTCACGATGCTCATGTCCAAATCCTATCCGACAATACGACAGTAGTGGCGTATATACGGAATCAGGGAGGCACTCATTCAGTTCCGTTGTTCAATCTAACGGAAAGAATCCTTCTGTTTGCGTTGGAACATCACGTTCTTCTTTCGGTCCGTCACATACCGGGTCGTCTGAATGTGCTAGCAGACTCCCTTTCTCGAAAGGGTCGCTTGTTGCCGTCGGAGTGGACTCTCAACAAACAAGTATTCAATCAGATTTGCTACCAATGGGAACGGCCAATGATAGACTTATTTGCGACACATCTCAACAATCAGTTGCAGACGTATGTGTCCCCGTGTCCGGATCCAAGAGCATTTGCTGTAGACGCTCTATCGATCCCTTGGGACGGAATGATAGGATATGCGTATCCTCCAGCGCCGTTAATTCAACAAGTATTGCTAAAGATAAAACAATCTCAATGCAAGATTCTGTTGGTAGCATCTCTGTCGCCACAGAGACCGTGGATAAATCTACTCAGGTGTCTGTTGTGGGACCTACCGCGGAAGCTCCCTCCACGAGAGGATCTTCTTTGGCAGGGGAAATCGCGCCAACTGCATCACAACCCGCAAGGTCTCAACCTTCACGTTTTTCCGTTGTGCGGTCCTTCTTGCATGGCAAGCACTTTACAGGACGAGCAGTGGACGCGATTTCTAACTGTAGGAGGACCTCCTCTTCGCTAAACTATGCGGCTAAGTGGAAGGTTTTCCGTCGTTGGTGTAGGGATCATTCTGTTGATATATTTGATCCCTCTATACCAGACATTGCTAACTTTCTAGTTTACTTGTTTGACGAAATCAAACTGCAACCGGTTACTATAAAGGGTTATAGATCTATGTTATCTGATACCTATGCACATCATGATAGTTTACAAATTGGATCTAATGTCTCTTTATCGAAATTGGTTAGAAACTTTTCGATAAATAGACCCAGAACTCTTAGATTAATTCCTAAGTGGAATTTAGCTTGGGTTCTCCTTAAATTGAAGGAAAAGCCATTTGAACCTCTTGGGACAGTAGATTTCAAATTCTTATCTTATAAGACAGCTTTTCTCTTAGCTTTCTCTTCTGCCAGAAGAGTCAGTGAGCTTCATGCACTATCGGTGGATGATTCTCATTATCGTAGTGTTGGGAACACTATCACCTTCACTACTAACGTCGGTTTTTTAGCTAAGAATCAGGCTCCTAATAAATATCCGGAACCTATTGTTATTAAGGCTCTTCCGTCTTCAGACGGGCGTAGGCCTTTACTCTGTCCTGTTAGAGCACTACGTATCTATAAACAGAGATCTCAGTTCATCAGAAAGGGACGGAAACGTTTCTTTCTGTCTTTGATGCCTAATAGAAAGGACATTTCAGTCCATTCTATTGCTAGATGGATTCAGTTAACTATCCGTACTGCGTATGAAGATTTATCTTCTTCTCAGCAGTCTGTGCTTAAGATTTCTGCTCATGAAGTAAGAGCTCTTTCTACTTCCTGGGCTTATGCTAATAGTGTTGCTATTACAGATTTAATGAAGGCTGCTTATTGGTCTCAGCCATCCACATTTACTAATTTTTATCTCAGAAATATTGAGTCCATTTCTGGAGACCTGCATTGTTTAGGTCCGTTATCTGTTGCTCAGAATGTCGTCCACTAAACGGTTGCAACTATAGTTATGCAGGCTTTCTGTTCCGGCAGTGACTCCGTCCGGCTGCCCTCTTCGCTCTGGGCTATTTGACCCAGGGCAAGGGGAAGGGGGGGGGCGGGTGTTCCCTTAGGTCACCTGCTTTATAGTGAAAAGCAAGGGAATGCCTCCTCCAAGACAGTATTTCTGAGTCGCTTCCGGGATGGTTTTAAAGTGTAATATTAATGTTTAATTTCATTCATGTCTTACTTTTAAAGTGTAGCTCGGTGTGAAGCATTTGTATATGTCAAGTGTCAAACGGGCTTTAATATACAATACTCGGACACTTTTAAATGATTATAAAGAGTCTCAATTCTCTGGACTACTTTATTTATTGGCTTGTTTTAATAATAATTAGTATAAAGGTTATACTGGATATTAATAGAGAACATGAATGTTATTGTGCTCAATTATTAAGGGTAGTGTATCTTTCTAATTTAAATATTAAATAAGAAAGATACATGTAAAGCCTAATACTCCTTTTCTCCTTAAGGGGTTATCTCTTTATTTTATAATTGAGCTTATTGGATTTTCCTCTATGTCCTAGGCCCTCCAGCCTGTTTACTATTCAGCTAAGTCTGGGTCATTGGTACAGTATAAAAATGTTAAAAAATTTATAGTAATTTATATATTTTTTATACTTACCAATGACCCAGACGGGGATGGCCCTCCCTGAGTTGGGAACTCTTGCCTCCCCGCTGAGTACATAGCGCTGACCAGGCACTGCCAGTAAGAATGATATTTGGCGCCAATTTCGGGACGACTGCGTCACTGCGCATGCGCAGTAGAGTCGTACTATGGAGGTCCTTTAGGACATTATTTCTTTTTGTTTTGGATGCAAATTTTGGGGATTGGGGGGCAAAATTTGTGTTTGGCCCTGGTTTTTGTGGAGTTAGCACCAGCTAAGTCTGGGTCATTGGTAAGTATAAAAAATATATAAATTACTATAAATTTTTTAACTTTCTTTAAAAATCTTCTTCTTCAGATCCAGCAGTTGGAATGTTTTGATATTTGGTATGCAGCATCCTTAGGAGGGTGAGATTCAAGTTTGTTCAAGCCATGTCCCTAGGTCCATATTTGGGCTCAGTGTGGGAGCTTGAATTGTAACATAGTTTGAAATGAGGAATTTTCTTAAAAAATCTTCTTCAGATCCAGCAGTCGGAATGTTTTGATATGTGGTGTGTAGCATCCTTGGGGGGGGGGGGGGGGGGGATTCAAGTTTGTTAAAGCCAAGTCCCTGGGTCCTTATTTGGGCTCCCAGTAGCCCGAATTATAACTTAGTCAATATGAGGATTTTTCTTTAAAAATCTTCTTCAGATTCAGCAGTCGGAATGTTTTGATATTTGGCATGCAGCAACCTTAGGGGGCTGAGATTCATGTTTGTTCAAGCCAAGTCAATTGGTTCATATTTGGGCTCACTATGGGAGCCCGAATGACAACTTAGTTCAAAATGAGGAATTTTCTTTAAAAATCTTCTTCAGATCCAGCAGATGAATGCTTTTGATATTTTTTATGCAGCATCCTTAGGGGGTAAGATTCGGGTTTGTTCAAGCCATGTACCTAGGTCCATATTTGGGCTCATTGTGGGAGCTCGAATTGTAACTTAGTTCAAAATGAGGAATTTTCTTTAAAAATCTTCTTCTTCAGATCCAGCAGGGGGGGTGAGATTCAAGTTTGTTAAAGCCAAGTCCCTGGGTTCATATATGGGCTCCCTGTGGGAGCCCGAATTATAACTTAGTTCAATATGAGGAATATTCTTTAAAAATCTTTTTTTTTAGATCCACTGGTCAGAATCTTTGGATATTTAGTATAAGCTTTTCTTAGGAGGAGCA
Organism: Pictodentalium vernedei; assembly: GCA_031216915.1. Classification (NCBI taxonomy): domain Eukaryota; kingdom Metazoa; phylum Mollusca; class Scaphopoda; order Dentaliida; family Dentaliidae; genus Pictodentalium; species Pictodentalium vernedei. The sequence continues at coordinate 473,519,952 of CM062294.1, read as the reverse complement.
GATGCAACTTGTTGATATCAATTCTCTGGGTTCATATTTAGGCTACCATGTCAGGTGAGTGCCCTCAGGACCCCTGGGGCCTCCTGTTTTTTATGTTATTTTGAGAAATATTTAACCCTTTTTTGTATGACAATTTAACTTACAACTTCCAGATTAAAGTGTTTTTTTTTTGGGGAGGGGGGGGGGGGGGGGTGGTGGTGAAAATTACACCTTTAATTCTTCAAACAGTTTAGTGGAATGTCACTGTTTCTTAATTGGGACAATGTCTACTATCTACTGAACATTTCTACAGTGATTTTCATTAATATCGGTATGATTTTAACCCCCTTTAAACATGTTTTCAGACTTACTTTCTTTGTATTTGAAATTAGACTTTGCCACGTACTTTCTTACTCTAATTCTTGCATGGTCAATACAACTTAATGATACCTTTTACATCAATGAATTTTTTTATCCGTTTTAGGAAAAATTTAACCCTTTTTCGCCAATCAATTTCACTTAGTATTCCCAGCTTAAAGTTTCTGATTTAAGTTCTGCTTTTCAAGGTTCTACCTTTCATTCTCCAAAAACTCTGTTACAAAGTCATTTCTTTTTTTCATTTCGGGCAAGGCCTACTGAAGCTGTACACAGTGGTTTCAAATAATATTGGCATTAATTTAACCCTTTTCACAACGCTTTTTGAACTTGGTTTCTCTAAATTTCAAATTAGGCTTCTACCACATACTTTGTTACTTTTTATCCTCTCCCACAAGGGAGGGATATAGCACAGAGATCGCTCCGTCCATCTATCTGTCAGTCCATCCATCAGCCCATCTGTCTGCCTGTCAGTCCATCCGTTTGTACGAACTTTCTTTATGCCATAACTTAAATTTTTTCTTAAATTATTTCCCTGCCCAGCCCCCCCTCCTCCCACCCCTTCATCCCAATTAGGCGTGTTTTTTTTCTCTCCTCCAATATGGATTTTGAACTATTTACAGTCACTATATGCGGAACCTTTTTTTAAACTCATGTAACACCCCCAACCCCCCGACATCCACCCCCCACCCCCCACCCCCCAATTAGGCACCTTTTTTTTCTTTTGCCCAAAATACTTTTTTACAGTTATGGTTAAAGTTTGTGGTTAAAATCCCAAACAACTCCTCCCCCCCCCCCCCCCCCCCCCCTCCAAATTAGTTACGATGTTGGGGAGCTGGTTGTCATTGCTCGGTGGTTCTCTCCAGGTACTCCGGCTTCCTCCACCTGTAAAACTGTCACGTTCATGGTTAGCCATTATGCATGAGTATGTGACCTTAAACACCAACAAATAAATAAATAATAAATACAATGACAGTGTACTGAGTTGTATTCAGTTAGGACATGTATTGCATCATTATTGTTGCATTGTTAGTATTGCACAAAATATAGAAAACAAAACAAGATACACAACTGTTCAGGCCTGGCAATCTAGAAAATCAAGGAGTGCAAAACAATTGCCCTCCTCAGATTACTCGGGACTGCAATTGCACCTGAAATTTTCAATGCAAAAACTTGCATGCTATTTTGGTTATATTCACTTCAAGGGGGAGCATGGTGGCTCAGTAGGTAGAGGTGCAGACTGCAAACCGAGAGGCCCTCTGTTCGAATCCCACCTGCGGCAACCGCGTTGTGTCCTGGGCAAGACACTTCCTCTCCATTGCCCGTGTGGGGGCACGGTGGCATTGTGTACTAAGGCGTACTGCACATCTATGTGCACTTGTCTTCAACCAATGCTAACCCTGCTTGTGTGGAGTTAGTATGTTGGGGAGCTGACAGTTGCTCGCCGTTGCTCGGTGGTTCTTTCCGGGTACTCCGGCTTCCTCCACCCGTAAAACTGTCACGGTCATGAATAGCCATTGTGCATAAATATGTGACCTTAAACACTAATAAATAAATAAATAAATAAATAAATAAATTCACTTCAAGGTATTAACATCGTAACAAAAACTGTACTACATTCAGCTATATTGTGGAAAATTGGCACACACATCTTCTCATTATTCAGAATGTTGCATTCAATTCTTATGTGACTGTCTTCTCCACTCATAATGTTTCAAAATGCGATACAGAATGGGTCATGAATTATTGCGAATCATTGCAACATTGACAAATCACCCCCTGAGTTCCAATGTGTTCTCTGTGCCAGTAGGCACAGAGAACACTTTGGAACTCAGGGGACGAAATGATAATAGATTTTAAAGGCAGTCTCAAACAGGTCTGGCATTCGAGAAAATCAAGGGGTGCAAATAATTGCACTCCTAATTTTTTTCTAGGTGTGCAGTAGGCGTGCAGCACTCCTGCACTCCTAAAGAATTCCAGGCCTGGCTGTTGATAATGCTTTATTCAAAATGACAACAAAACTTGTTCACATATCATACCATATTCATATACACATACAAGCCTGGAAATAAGCAAATTGTCATTTGCGAAATGAGGCCCCCAGAGGGTGAATGTGCTGATGCTATCCCATACAGTGGGATAGAATCCTTCAATTTATGCTCTGAGTACCTCTTTAGGTTTAGGCCCAAGATCATGATTCAGATTGACGGTCACAGAGGGTAAATTTAGTAATGCTACCCTGCAGTGCAGGGTAGCATCACCAAATTCACCCTCTAGGGACCTCATTCTGCAGATGTCAGTCTTCTTAATTCCAGGCTTTTACACATATAATTTATTTCATTTATTTATCCATTTTCAGAGTATTACAGATTTTTTAAGACTTTTTGTTACTCATTACATAATAAATAGAAAAACTGATTGGATCTGAAAAATAAAATAAAGTAAATTAATTAATAAAATAATAATGTAGCTCATACAAGGAATTTTTAATACTATTTGTCCCCCATACACGCACAGTACTTTGTATTTCCATTATAAATGAATTGTACCCATCGGTTTGTGGTTGACCTGCAAAATATTCACTCTATCAACCTGTTTGACCTGCAATATATTCACTCTATAAACCTGTAAGGGTCAAGTCCCAATTTTATTGAGTTTCTTGTAGTACTCAAACGATTAGTCGACTAGTCGATGTCGACTCTGGGCAAACCAGTAGTCGACTCTCAATTGTGCAGTCGACTAGTCGGAGGAGTTCAAGCTTTTAGGTAAATAGTATCCCTTCTGTGCCACTGTCAGACAGTTTGAACAGCAATATTGGGCAATCAATGTATACATCTATTGCCATCTAATAGTAGTGACAGTAGTTTGTTTTAACTGGTACTAGTAGAGTGCTGAATTATTTTGGGCTATCAGGATATGTTATTAATTTGCCTTGTTGCAATTTATGGGAGAGTGCCTATAGGCACTCTCCCATAAATTGCAACAAGGCAAATTAAATAAGACTATATAATTTCACTCTTAGCATAATTAGAAGCACATTAACAGAATAATGTTCCAGTAAGTTGCTGTATATGAATGCCTAAGTGAAGCCAAATTTGGTCCTTCAGCACTTTACCAGAACACCAACACTGTTATAAGGAGACAAGTTATCATCAATGACTAGTCGAAATCGACTTGACTTTTGGGTATTGACTAGATGAGTTTGGAATTCACTAGCCGTTTGAGCACTAGTTTCTTGTATTACGTGTGCATGTAGACACATCTTCCAACATACAGCCTATTGGTAGTCTTGCTGATGGTAGTTACAGTACCTTGGCTGTGGTTTCCAGTGAAGTCTTGGTTGCCATTATAGGCATCCAAGACTTCGCTAGACACCAGTCCCCATTGGAACCCCAGGAAATGAAGTGGTTCTTGTTTACTGTGGTGAACAAGCTCTGTTTTACTTGTACTATAGGTCCCAGTCCCCAATGCTTGGGGTGCAAGTCCTCAAAAATGTGTAACGTGGGTATAAACGATTGGCTTAACTTGGCTTTATTTCCTTGCTGTTGTCATGATTAGCCATTGTGTCGAAATTTGTGACCTTGACCTTAAACACCAATAAATAAATAATAACTAGGCACCAGTGGTTCAAAATATAAGTAGGATTTTCCAGGGTATTGTGGACACTTTCAGAATCTGCACAAAGTTGATTCTCATTGTTTTCCATGCAAGAATCAACTGTGATTCTCACATCAATTTGAAGCCCTGTGTACTATCAAGTTTAACCTTGACCCAATGTAACTGCCAAAACAGATCAATGCTATTTACAAAAATCACCAATTAATTTTCATTATTCTTTCATTTTTTGTCTTAAAAACATGGATTATGACCCCTCTTTGGAACGAGCTCATCAAGCTCGTTCCATTGAGGGGTCATAACCTATGTTTTTGAGACAAAAAATGAAAAAAAATTAGTTATTCAAGAATTTTGTTTGCAAGTGTTGTCTGCTTTTCATTTTAATAAAGGTTTATTTTTATTTATTATTTATTGGTGTTTAAGGTCACACATTTATGCACAATGGCTAATCATGACCGTGGCAGTTTTACGGGTGGAGGAAGCCGGAGTACCCAGAGAGAACCACCAAGCAACGACGAGCAGCTGCCAGCTCCCCAACATCCTAACTCCACACTGTGGCACAGACAGGGTTAGATTGGTTGAAGACATGCACACCATCAACGTGCAGTACGCCTTAGTAAACGGTGTCATCGTGCCCCCATGTGGATAATTGGGGTGAAGTGCTTATCCAAGGACACAATGCGGGAGTCCGAATCGATTGCTCAGACGGTCTCCCATCCAAGGACTAACTGGGCTCAATGTTACTTAACTTCGGTGATCTGACGAGAAACGGTTACCGCAATGCCACCATGCCCTCTTAATGAAGGGTTAATTGAATTTTAATTGTTTATCTTTCAGAGTAATGCTTCAGAAAAAACTCTGCTGGACAGAGTGGATTCTGTTGATAGTCAAGATGATCCATTTGGTCATAGTTGGAATAGAACAAATAGTGTGAGTACCTATAGTTTACACCCATACAAATTGAAATAAATTCTGAATACTATATAATTACTAGTGTGTTTCAGTGAGCTATTCCAGTTTACTTGGTTTATTATGAGCATGCGCAGACACTCGGAATAAAAACTAAGTCGTTTCATTGAGCAGTTTGTATTCTGGTTTATCATTCTGGATTAAACCAACTAACCCTCCTGGAGAGCAGGGTTATCTGGTTTATCATACTATTCTTGTGCATTGGAGTGCACATAAAAGTTCAAGGTCTCGCGCAACAACAATAAAAAATATTCTGATTTTGTGTGTCGGGTAAGAAATAAACAATGCCGGGTTCATGAAAAAAGCAATAAAGAGAGAGAAACGATAAAAAAGTTAATAACGTTTATTTTGCGCACAAGAGCGGCTTTTCAAAAATACTCGATTCTCAACTGAAAGAGTGTTTTTCTATCGGAAAAATTTGTTTTGCAACTTTCAGAAGACCCTTTTTGGTCATTTTATTTCTCTTGTAGCAGTAACGCAATTTCTGACACTATCATTGGAAAGTGTCTTATCACTCTTATGTGGGCCTTTTCAAAGATGGTTTTCAAAGATTGTTTAAAAATGAAAGCAGGGATACGTTTCCCACACTTTGTATATCGCCCCTCCTAAAAGCGCGTCCCTGCTTCACATTTCCTAGCGACATCACACCAAGGTTTATGTGGAATAGTATTCTCATTAAACATATCATTCCATTGGGAATTCTAATCCACAGTTTAGGTATAGTAAACCAAGTAAACCAGAATAGTTCACTGAAACATACCCTGGATCTACTGGATTCATATTTTTATACTGTACCAATGACCCAGACATAGCTGGTGCTAACTCTTAAAATATAGGGCCAAACACAAATTTTGCCCCCCAATCCCCAAAATTTGCATCTAAAACCAAAGAAAACATGTCCTGAATGGCCCTCCACACTTCACCTCTACTGCGCATGCGTAGTGTCAAGGACGTTCCAAAATTGGCGCTATTAATCATTCTAAGTTTGGCCCTTCATCAGTTAACATCTGACTGATCTTTGTGCTTGTAAATCTCAGTTTAGGTGATGCCAGACACATAAATATTAGTGAAATGGTGATTCTAAGGAGGATAGAGAAGGAGGAGAGGAAAAATGTGTGACAGAATATTATCAGGGCTGTAACTTAAAATTTTTTAATGAAATTATGTTAAGTTACCTATTTTCGAGGCAACAGCCATTTTGTTGTCATTCTGGTTATTTAGTTACACTGATTTTTCAGTGTTTTCCTCTCTCCCTTTCCTTTAAGTCCCCTCTTGCTATTCTCCCATGCTTTTGGCATAGTTTCTGTAATTATTATTACTAAAATTTCTTGGGAGTTTTAGCTGAATAACAGAGTGAATTCTGTTCTTTTCCCCATGTTTACGTCTTCACCTACGGGTGGTTAGGCATTGTGTTCTGCATCTACCATCTGATGTTCTGCAGTTTCTTCCCTGGAAGTCTCTGTTTTGCATCAGATAGTGTATTTTTGGTAACTGATTCCGGGCCTGGGTGCCTGGAGTCTTATTTTAGTGTTTTTACACTCATTGTTTACATTTACAACAGCCCTCTGTGTGAGGGGGGGATTTCTTGAAAATAATATCTTGATGTTATTTTAATCATAACTAGATACATTATTATTGTTCGTAAGTGTTGAATAAATTGTTTAAAATATTTTTAAAATTTTTGTCCACACTTAGGCTTGGGATCCATTGGGGCTCAACGTTACTTTTCAGAAACTTGGGCTGTTCTGAAAAAATATTTTTTCAAAATATTTTGATTTCAATTATTTTTTCCATATTAATGGATCATATTATTATTATGTATTTTGATTGCCAGGGGTTGGTGCGAGTACCAGGACTTTGTTTTCTTTTCACATTGAAAGGATTTTGATCAATTGTAATAATAGGAAGTCTTCCTCTGACTTTTATAATCATTCTATATGTGGTCAGTGTACTCGCATTAACTCCTGTTCTGTATCGTATGATTTCGATGACAACATGGGAAGCGTATGTCACGGTATGTTAGTGGGGAATTGGACACTCCGGCCCTTTCCCCGCAGGGTCACTCTACTTTATCAATTTCTATTTCAGACGATCAAGATTAGGGTGATGTATCTGTGATGTCTTCCAACAGTGTGCCTCCATCGTCACAATTAATGAAGGGCTAGCGGAAATGTGCTCATGTAAATACGCCAATTGCCTAAGAGGACCCTAGTAGGTTCGACGGCCTTTGACGTCCACTAGCTCGCCCGGTGTAGCGTCCATTCATCGAATGGTTCGGCAGCCGGGTTCGTCCGTTGCGGTCTAGAAGGAGTTTTGGGGTGATGCGAGCACTATAAATCAACCAAATGCACACCCAGTGATGGCGGATTAGAGGGAGAACGGAGGAAGCCTTTTAGTCCGGTTCATAGCTCGTTCTGGTCCATCCGGACGGCGAGCGAGAGAGGCCCCTCTCTCGTACAACAACATCTGGCCCCAGATGTTGTGGTACAAAATGTTTCGCATTCGGAGCATACGTCCGTCGCTCGGGACGCTCCGACATATAGTCAGTCCGGAGTAGACTGTCAATAAGGCTTCCTCATTCTCATGGTAGCGCACACGACCGCTCTTGGCTACGTGACCTCGGATATCCAGTCAGCTTCGCCAGTCAGAGAATCATCGGCGACCAGGTCACACCATCCGGTAGCCAGGGACACGAGGCCTGCAGACTCCGGACGTTCGCATAGGAAAGTGTGCGGGAGTCAACGTACACGGAGCTTCCGGCGGCAATGCATTGTAAGACCGCTACTGCACAGGCCTCGGGAACGGACATGCTTTCCTAAATAGCACAGCTTATCGCAGCATCCCAGCATCAACTGAATCTGTCGCATATTTTTTATCCGACGATGCTGGGTCGGGACGCTCCGCGGAAGCGGGTACGGACGTCCGAAAATTTCATCCGGTCCGACGGGATTCCGAAAGGGATTCGGAGGATTTCGAGCTTTCCCTTTCGGAACAACATATGCTGTTGTGTATGTCATCTGACTTGATCTTCTACAGCTTCTTTCGTCGGACCAGAATGCTGTGATGCCGGATAAGAAACTGATAGCGTCGGTGGACTTAGAAATTTTTGGTTCGGTTCAGGGACATCGTCCCTCAGTTCCGACATAGTCCAATAATGTCACACAAACTTTCGAATTATTGAACGACGCTATATATATTATTATTATATGCTTGCTATTACCAAACATTTCTGGTTTCTTGTTCGCAAAGTTACGGAGATGTCTTTCAAAAGTGTGCCTCTGTCGTCATAGTTAATGAAGAGCTAGCGGCAATAAGTGCTCATGGAATATGTCTATCGCCCAAGAGGTCCCTTATAGGATCGACGGAGTGACATTCGCTAGCTCACCCGGTGTAGCGTACATTCATCGAATGGTTCGGCTGCCGGGTTCGTCCGTTGCGGTCTAGGAAGGAGATTTGGGTGATGCGAGCACTATAATTACTTTAGTACTCACCCAGTGACGGCGGATTGAGGACAGATCGGAGGAAGCCTGTTAGTCCGGTTCCTGTCCAGGTCCATCCGGGCTGTGAGCGAGAGAGGTCCCTCTCTCGTCCAACAACATAGGGGACCGCATGTTGTGGTTCAGATATTTTACATTCGGAGCATATGTCTGTCGGTCGGGATGCTCCGTTATATTGACAGTCCGAGAGACTGTCGATAATGCTTCCTCATCCTCACAGCAGGGCTCACGACCGCACATTGGCTACGTGACCTCGAGTATCCGATCAGTTTCGTCATTCAGTGATTCCACGGCGAATAGGTCACGCCATCCGGTAGCCAAGGGACACGAGGCCTATACACTCCGTTCGCTCGCATATTAGTAGTATGCACGGGGTAACGATCACGGAGCTTCCAGCGGCAATGCATTGTAGGACCGCTTCTCCACAGGCCTCAGTGACGGACGTGCTATCCGAGTTAGCACAGTTTTTTCGCAGCATCCCAGCAATCGACAGTTTCTTAGTCGAATCAGGAATTATCTGACGGCGCTGGGTCGGTGCGGTCCGCGGTTGCATCAGGTACGCACGACTGAACGCTTTATAGGGTCCGACAGGATGGCGAAAGGGATTCGAAAGATTTCGAGTTTTCCCTTTCGTAGCATCGGAAGCTGCCATTCATATCTTCTGGCATTATCTTCCAGTGATTGTTATTTCGGACTACATTGCTGCGATGTTGGATAAGAGACTTATAGCGTCATTGGACACGGAATTTTGGATTGGTTCAGGGACATTGCCCCTGACTTACCGACACAGTCCAATATTGTCATTAGAACATGTGTATTATTTCTCGACGCTATATATGCATATAGGCCTGCTACCAAGCATGATAGTTTAGTTTCTTGTCCGCAATGCTCATTTCTGCCTTTTTATCATTTATACAAATAATTTATTTTGGCAGAGCAGGGCATACCGAGAGTTCTTAATGCGTCTAGACGGCGTGGTTAAAGACTGGAAATATTCTTTTTCGCCGTCTATGTCTTTTCCAACCACAATGTTGGAAACGACAATGATGTCTAGTAGACTTAACTTAACTTAGACGCTTTATCATACGTAATCCACCTTACTGAGGTGTTATCATTACGTCTTCAAGAAAAGAATTACGGGATATTATCCTCAATGTGATTTCTTTTGAGGGCAGTAGTTTGTTCACGTATAACTCCACCCTTCAGTGGCTGATTGGAGTTGGTTAGACGTGACGCAGCCCTAGCTATATCCACGCGCGTGGATAGTAAGGTGAAGAACTCTCTCAGAGTTGCTTCATTCTCGGAGAAGCTTCTCTTCGACGGCAACTTTTCAGCAATCCATGAATTGCTCGATTTACACGTTCTCTTGTCTATCTAGTGTTGCAAGAGATTCAGACTGGGGCAAACATTCGGTGGTTGACTCAGAGAGTGCCACTGCAGTTGCCGGATCCGAGTGTTATAATTATGACGGTGGCCAGTCAAACAGGTTGGGATATAATATTGATCCCAACGGATTCGAAGTGCCAGGGTCTTTGGGTTCCGCAGTCTCTAAGCAAGCACTTATCTTCCGCGGAATAATGTTTTTTAGGCTTGCTTTATGTCATTGGATGAACATTATTCAGAAACGCATGTCCAAATCCTGTCCGTTAATTCGACAGTAGTGGCGTATCTGCGGAACCAGGGAGGCACTCATTTGTTTCCGTTATTCAATTTAATGGAAAGAATCCTTCTGTTTGTTATAGTACACCAAGTTCTGTTTCGGTCCGTCATATTCCGGGTCGTCTGATTGTTTTACCGGACTCCTGTTCACTTATGAGTCGCTTGTTGCCGTCAGAATGGACTCTCAACAATCAAGTATTCAATCAGATTTGCTATCAATGGGAGCGCCCAATGATCATTTATTTACGACACAGCTTGCTAATCAATTGCAGACGTATGTGTTTGCTTGTCCGGATCTCTGAGCTAATGTTGTTAACGCTCTATTGATCTAATAGGACGGAATGATAGGATATGCATATCCTCCGGCGCTGTTGTTTCAGCAGGTATTGCTAAGATAAACAACCACAATACATTTCTGTTGATAGCATCTCTGTCTTCACAGAGACCGTGGGTAAATTTACTCTGATGTCTACTGTGGGACTTAACGCGAAATCTTCCTTAATGAGGGGATCTTTTTTCGCTGGGTAAAATCGTGTCATCTTTATCACAACCCGCAAGGTCGCAACCTTCACGTATTCCATTGTGTGGTCAGTATTGCTTTGTAAGCATTGTACTGGACGAGCTTTGGACGCGATTTCTTACTATAGGAGATCCTCTTCTTCGCTTTTCTATGCGGCTAAAGTGGAGGCTCTTCCGTCGTTGGTGTAGGGATCACTATGTTCATATTGTTGATCCCTCCATACTACTCATTGCAACTTTTTAGTATACTTGTTTGACAAGATCTAATGCAGCCTGTTATTATTAAGGTTATAGGTTTATGTTACCTCATACCTATGCACTCTATGATAGTTTACAATTGAGTCTTATGTCTCTTTATCTAAGTCAGTTAGTAACTTTTTGATAAATAGACTTAGAATCATTAGATTAAATTCCTATATGGAATTTAACTTCGGTTCTTATTTAGCTAAGTAATCTTTTGAGCCTCTGGAAACAGTAGTTTTCAAATTCTGACCTTTTAGACAGTAATTCTGTTGGCTTCTCTTTTACTGAAGAGTCAGTGAGTTTCATGCACTATCGGTGGATGATTTTCACTTTCGTAGTTTCGGAATCACTACTTCCTTTACTATTTAGGTTGGATTTTTGCATAAGAGTTAGGCTCCTAATATCCGGAACCTATTGTTATTAAGGTCCTTCCGTCTTCGTACGGGCATAGGCCTTTACTCTGTCCGGTTAGAGTTTATGTATTTATAAACAGATATCTGTTTATTACTACGGGCGTAAACTTCTTCTGTCTTTGATGCCTATTAGAAGGACGTTACGCTCCATTCTATTGCTAAAGGATTCAATTAACTATCGATACTGCTTATAGTATATCTTTGACTCAGCAGTTGTGTTTGAGATTTCGGCTCATGAAGTAAGAGTTCTTCTACATCTTGGGCTTACATTAATAGTGTCGCTATTATAGATTTTTGAAGGCTGCTCATTGCGCTCAGCCATCCACATTCATGAATTTTTTATCTCAGAAATATTGAGTCCATTTCTGGAGGCCTCTATTGTTAGGTCTATTATCTACTGCTCAGAATGTCATTCACTTAACAGTTGCTACTATAGCTAGGTAGGCTGTCTGTTTCGGCAGTGACTCCGTTCTGCTGCCCTCTTCGCTCTGGTCTATTTGACCCAGGGCAAAAAAAGGGGGGGGGGGAGGGTGTTCCCTTGTGTCACCTGTTTTACTATGAAAACAAGGGGATACCTCCTCCGGAGTTAGTGATTCTGAGCTGTTATTGGGATGGTTGTTTAGTGAGAAGTTTATGTTTTAAAAATTCATTCAAGTCTTAGTTTTTAAAGTATAGCTTTTGAATATAGCATGTGTCAACGGACATGATTATGCAATCCTCAGACACTTTTAAGGAGTATAAAGAGTCTCTATTCTCTAGACTTACTTTATTTATTGGCTTACTTTAAAAATTATTAGTATAAGGATTATACAAGATATTAGTAGAGTACATGGATGTATGATGCTCAATTTTGGAAGGTATTGTATCTTTCTAATTTATCATAAATAAGAAAGATACATGTAAGGCCTATTACTTCTTTTTCCCTAGAGGGGATGACTCTATTTTATATTATTGAGCGTATTCCATCTTGCTCTATGTCCTTGGCCCTCCAGCCTTTTTACTATTCAGCTATGTCTGGGTCATTGGTACAGTATAAAAATGTTAAAAAATTTATAGTAATTTATATATTTTTTATACTTACCAATGACCCAGACGGGGATGGCCCTCCCAGGAGTTGGGAACTCTTACCTCCCCGCTGAGTACATAGCGCTTACCAGGCACTGGTTATTAGAATGATTAATGGCGCCAATTTCGGAACGTCCTTGACACTGCGCATGCGCAGTAGAGGTGAAGTGTGTAGGGCCATTCAGGACATGTTTTCTTTGGTTTTAGATGCAAATTTTGGGGATTGGGGGGGCAAAATTTGTGTTTGGCCCTATATTTTAAGAGTTAGCACCAGCTATGTCTGGGTCATTGGTAAGTATAAAAAATATATAAATTACTATAAATTTTTTAACTTCCATTACAACAATAAACAATCAACAATAAGAAATTCATTTGAACAAGAACACAACCCAAACAATTCTCTTTCATTTTAAAGAGATGGAAATTCCAGATGTGCACAGGTAATTAATTACCTGCACAGGTAATTACCTACAAGTGCACACCTGGAAAAAATCAAGATTTTCAAAATCATTTATTTTGAGTGCACACTATAGAATTCAATGAAACAACCCCTGTCTTTGCACAGAGCAACATCACATAAGTAACACATGTAGGTTGTTTCAGGTGTTTTGCCAGCATGTTTTTGTTATTTTAGTTGAACAGTGAACACAACACTTTTTGCCCCGTTTGCACATTGTTTTGTTGATTTTTTCGGGTTTGTGAAGTACCATGTTTGATTCTGACACAGTAATCATGTTAGTTGAACTTTTGCAGTTTCTTCCTGCTTTTTGCCTTGAACTATAACCTGCAATAAGGCCTTTTGCCACCTCCAACTGAAATTTGACATGACTAATTTGTTTTTGTTCATTTGAAGGGAGAAGCATTTCCCAGTAAATTATCCAACTATTGACCAAACACAAATCAACAACGAACCACATTATATATTTCCACCACTTGTTTGCATTTTGGGAAATAGAGTAGTATTGTCTCATTTGATTGGAACGGTCTACCCCTCCCATAAATTTGGTATAGTTCAATATTGAAGTAGGTTTGGAAATGTTAATTGTTTCGTCACTACCTTTTACACGTCGTGAAATAATTTGGTCCTCCCCAGTTTGACAGGTTGATAAAATTGACACTTTTCTTTTATTATACCACACTGTCGCAATCATGTTTCTTCCTTTCTGCATTTTTAGCTCAACTTTGGCGAAGCCAAATTTGAGCTTATGCCATGGCCCGTCGTCCGTGTGTCCATCTGTCCGTCAACAATTGGATACGGCTCGGGCTAGAGGCCGTATTTATGAACCGATCTTTATGAAACTTCTTGGGTACCTTTGTTATGATCGTGGGACAAGAACGAGTGTTTTGGGGTTTGGTCCAAAATTCAAGATGGCTGCCAGCCGCCATTTTGTACCGCCGATGCAGAAATCTGTTTTTTGTACAGAACTTCCATATGAAAGCTATGATTTGAATAATTTTTTGTATGAATGTTTAGTACCATGGGATACATCACATATAATACAGGTTTTTTTCTCGTGCGTAAATTATGCAAATTAGACTAACTTTGATGTTTTTTGGTGTTACTTTCAGCACTGTAAGTGCAAATGCCAATACGGCTCGGGCTAGAGGCCGTATTTATGAACCGATCTTTACGAAACTCCTTGTGTACCTTTGTTATCACCGTGGGACGAGAACGAGTGTTTTTGGGTCCGGTCCGAATTTTAAGATGGCCGATGGCAGCCATTTTGTACAAAATTTGGTGCAATCAGATTTTTGCACAGAACTTCCATATGAAAGCGCTGATTTGAATAATTTTTTGTGTGAATGTTTAGTACCATGGGATACATCACATATAATACGGGTTTTTTTCTCGTGCAGAAATTATGCAAATTAGATGAACTTTTATTTTTTCAGTGCTACTTACACACAGTAAGTACACATGTCAATACGGCTCGGGCTAGAGTCTGTATTTATGAACCGATCTTCACAAAACGTCTTGCGTACCTTTGTTATCTCCTTGGGACGAGAACGGGTGTTTCTGGGTGCGGTCCAAAATTCAAGATGGCTGCCAGTGGCCATTTTGTACTGAAATTAGGTCTAATCAGTTTTTTGTACACAACTTCTATATACGGCTCAGGCTAGAGGCCGTATTTATGAACCGATCTTTACGAAACTTCTTGGGTACCTTTGTTATCACCGTGGGATGAGAACGAGTGTTTTGGGGTGTGGTCCGAAATTCAAGATGGCCACCAGCAGCCATTTTGTACCAAAATTAGTGCAATCAGTCTTTTGTACAGAACTTCTGTATGAAAGTTCTGATTTGAATAAATTTTTGTATGAATGTTTAGTAACATGGAATACATCACATATAGTACGGGTTTTTTTCTCATGCAGAAATTATGCAAATTAGATGAACTTTGATTTATTCAGTGCTACTTATACACTGTAAGTGCACATGTCAATAAGGCTCGGGCTAGAGGCTGTATTTATGAACCGATCTTCACAAAACTTCTTGGGTACCTTTGTTATCTCCTTGGGACGAGAACGAGTGTTTCTGGGTGCAGTCCAGAATTCAAGATGGCTGCCAGTGGCCATTTTGTACCAAAATTAGGTCCAATCAGTTTTTTGTCACAACTTCTACACAGCTCATATTTGTGAACTGACCTTCACGAAACTTCTTGGGTACCTTTGTTTTCACCTTGGGACAGGAATGAGTGTGTTTTGGGGTGCCTTTGTTATCACTGTGCTATGAGAACAAATATTTTGGGGTTCAGTCAGACCCACTCTGGGACTCAAAGATTTTTTTCTAGTTTAGCATCTGACTGTCACCCATCGTTACAATACTTTACATATACATTTGTTACAGGCAACGGTCAGTATTTATGTACAGACCATTACAATACTTTATATGTACCTTTGTTATCAGGTCATTACCTAGATGTTTGTCATTGCTGTGTCACATACTATACATGTACATGTCTTTGTCTTGACAAGTTGAGCTACAGTGTCATTGACACTTTCATTATTGACTGTCCTTGTTTATTTACTTTTGCATGTTTTATTTGTTTGGGTACACCTTTCGTATTGAGTCTAAGAGTTCCGCAGGCATATAAACCATTCTTTTCAAGGTCTTCAAGTAAGGCAGGTGAAGTAAAGAAATTGTTAAAATATAGGTGGAAATATCTGTCACAAAACTGTTCAGAAAGTTGTGTGGCAACAGAGTACCCCAATCCTTTGGATTTGTCAAAAGAGTTATTTCGTCCCGTGTAGACATCAAAACCTAAACAGTACCCATTGTGGCTGTCACATATCTCCCAGACTTTTATGCCCCATTTAGTTGTTTTTTTTTGGCATGTATTGTTTGAAATGAAGACGCCCTTTGAACCCCACGATGGCTTCATCCGCTGAAAGTTCTCTGTGTGGTTTGTAATGTTTTGGAAATGTGTCCTTCGCCATGTCAATTATGGGTCTCACTTTCCCCACAGGGTCACCTGTGTTGCTGCTTGTATTTGCAATGTGTAAGTATTCAACCAACTTTTCAAACCGGCTTCTCGGCATTATATTTGCTATTGCATTCACTTTGAATTCGGGAAGCTCAGACCAGTAGTATTTGTACCCAGGCAAGGGATGAAGACCCATAATGAACAGCATGCCAAAATAGGCTTTCATTTCATCAACATTGGTATGTGTCCATCGTGGGTCAACTTTATCTCGAAGTGTTTGTATTTTTATACTGTACCAATGACCCAGACTTAGCTGGTGCTAACTCCACAAAAACCAGGGCCAAACACAAATTTTGCCCCCCAATCCCCAAAATTTGCATCCAAAACAAAAAGAAATCATGTCCTAAAGGACCTCCATAGTACGACTCTACTGCGCATGCGCAGTGACGCAGTCGTCCCGAAATTGGCGCCAAATATCATTCTCTGTTTGGCCCTTCATCAGTCAACATCTCACTGATCTTTGTGCTTGTAAATCTCAGTTTAAAGGATGCCAGACATGTAATTCTTGGAGAAAATGTGATTCTAAGGAGGATAGAAGGAGGAGAGGAAAAAAGAAGTGGCAAAAAATAATCAGGGCTGTACTTAAAATTTTTTGTTGAAATTATGTTAAGTTGCCTATTTTCGAGGCAAACGCCTCTTGTTGTCATTCTTGCTAATTGTTGCACTGCTTATTCAGTGTTTCCTCTCCCCTAACCTTCTAAAGTCCCCCCTTGCAATTCTCCCATGCTTTTGGCATATTTTTGAGAAGTTTCATTTCTAAAAATTCCCTGGGAGAGTTGCTTGGTTACAGAATGTTTTCTGTTATTTTCCCCATAGTTACGTTTTCACCCATGGGTGTATAACGTTTGTGTTCTGCATCTTCCATCTGATGTTCTGCAGATTCTCCCCTGGGAGTCTCTGTTTTGCATCAGATAGAGTGTAATTGATGACTGATTCCGGGCCAGTTTTTTCAGTGCCTGGAGTCATGTTTTCTTCTGTGTTTACACTGTTTGTTTTCATTGGCAACAGCCTTTTTTGAGGGGGGCTGTTTGCCTTTGAGGTAGTTTATCTCATTATAAGATACATTTATATTATCCGAAAGTGTCTCATTAATTATTTTATATAATTTTAAAATTTTTGACCACACTTTGCCATCGGATCCATCGGGGCTCAACGTTACTTTTCAGCAACTTGGGCTTCTCTGAAAAAATATTTTTTCAAAATTATTTTGTTTTGCAATTGTTTTTTCATTTATTAATGGATCATGTTATTATGTATCTTTGTGTCAGGGGTTTTTGCGAGTAACTAGGACTTATTGTTGTTCTTTCACAATGAAGGGAACTTGTTCAAATTGTAATAGGAAGAAATCTTCCTCTGACTTTCATGATTATTGCATTAATTGTAGTCAGTGTTCTCGCATTAATCCCTGTCCTGTATGTGAACATTGGGATGAGAAACATTGGAAACGTGTGTCACGATATGTTGTTTCTGGAGAAAGAGCGATGCCGGCTCTTTCTCCACAAGGTCACTCTACTCTCTCAGTTTCCATTTCAGAGGAACCAGAACAGGGTGATGTTTCCATGTTATCTTCTTCAAGTGTGCGTCCGTCGTCACAAATAAATACAGAGCTAGCGGCAAAAGTGCTCATGGAGATTAGACAAATGTCGTCCGCTAGCTCGCCCGGTGTAGCGTCCATTCACCGAATGGTTCGGCAGCCGGGTTCGTCCGATGCGGTCCAGGAGGAAATTTTGGGTGATGCAAGCACTATAAACATAATAGATGCACACCCAGTGACGGCGGATAGTAAGCGAGAACGGAGGAAGCCTTTGAGTCCGGTTCCTAGCTCGTCCAGGTCCAGCCGGGCCGCGAGCGAGAGAGGCCCCTCTCTCATACAACAACATCTGGGACCAGATGTTGTGGTACAAAATGTGTCTTTAGCGGAGCATACGTCCGTCGCTCGGGACGCTCCGTTGTATAAGCAGTCCGCAGAGACTGTTAAGGCTTCCTCTTCTCGCCGGCGCACACGACCGCACCTTGGCTGCGTGACCTCCGATATTTTGCCAGCTTCGCCGATGAAGGATTCTTCGGCGACCAGGTCACACCATCCGGCAGCCAGGGATTCGAGACCGATGGACTCCGGACGTTCGCATAGGAAAAGTATGCGGGAGCCATCTGATGCGGAGCTGCCCTCGGCAAAGCAGCGAAAGACCGCTCCTCCGCAGGTCTCGACGTCGGACATTCTAGTGCAGATAGCACAGCTTATCGCAGCATCCCAGCAGCCGACAGAGACGGTGTCGGATCGAGAATTATCCGACGGCGCTGGGTCGGTACGCTCCGCCGAAGCATCGGGGGCGGACGACCGGGAACATCGGGAGGTCCGACCGGATGGTGAAAGGGATACGGATGAATTGGAGCTATCCCTTTCGGAACAACACAAAGCTGCCGTGGACTTCATCCGGCACTTTCTTCCTCAAGTTGTTCCGTCGGGCCAGACTGCTGCGCTTCCGGACAGGAGAATTATAGCGTCATTGGACTCTGATTTTTTCGAGCGGTTCAGGGACATCGCTCCCGAGTTTCCGTCGCAGTCCAATAATGTTGCAAGAACATTTGAATTATTGAACGACGCTATTTTTAAACTTGCTTCCAGGACGGGGAAAGCAGGCTTCTTGTCCGCAAATACTCTCAACCTGCCTTTCATTAATGCAAGGAATAAATTCGACACGGCAGGTCAGGGTATACCGAGAGTTCCTCTGCGTATGGACGACGAGGCGGAAGACTTAGAGCTATCATTACCGTCGTCAGCTTCTATTCCAACCGCAGTGTTGGAAACAGCTATTGCGTCTAACAGAGCCAATTTAGATGCCTTATCTTACGCAGATCACCTTACAAAGGCGTTATCACTGCGTCTTCAAGGGGAAGAGTTTCAGGATATACAATCCTCCTTAAGACTTCTTTCAAGGGCAGTAGCTTATTCCACGTGTAACTCCGCCCTTTCAGTGGCAAATCTGGAGTTGGTTAGACGTGACGCAGCCCTGTCTACATCCACACTAGTGGATTCTAAGGTGAAGAACTCTCTTAGAGTCGCTTCGGTCTCAGGAGATCTTCTCTTTGACGGCAAGCTTTCCGCTATTTATGATAATATTAAAAAGAAAGCTAGTGATTCTCTGTTGTTTAGATCCGCTCCTAAAAGGTCGGATACAGCAGACACGAATAAGGCGGGCACTTCTGGGTCTTATCCGCCCAAGAGAGGTTCCTATAGAGGTTCCGGTGCGTCCTCTAGCTCTTATTCGAGAGACCGTCAGGATAGCGACTCTCGTTCGGGACGTCCTTCAGGCCGGGACAATCGGTCGGACGCCCCGAGGTCGACGAGGCGAGGTGCGGGTCGTGGAAGACGTGGTTTCTCCTACCGCAGGCCTCGCAGATCCAAGAGGTGATGGCTCAAACCTCTATCGCGTTCCGGTTGGCGGAAGGTTGTCGAGTTTTTCTCAAGAGTGGGCGTCGATTACGGACGACCCGTGGGTGAGAGGAGTGACTTCGGAAGGTCTAAAGATATCCTTCAAACGAAAGCCTCCATTAACTCGAAGTCCAAAGTGGACTCATCTTCCGTCAAACCCTCAGAAAAGAGACGCTCTGCTATCAGAGGTGCAGTCTCTTTTAATGAAGAACGCGGTAGAGGTCGTAGAAAACCAGGAATCGCTGGGATTCTACAGCCATCTGTTTCTGGTTCCGAAACCAGACGGCTCGTTCCGTCCAATCATAGATTTGAGCTGGATAAACAAGCTGATCGTCGCTCCGAAGTTTTATATGGAGACGATTCGATCGGTCAGAGCGAGTATTCGGGTGAACGATTATGCAACGAGCATAGATCTCAAAGATGCGTACTTTCACGTCATGGTACATCCGACATTCCGAAAGTATCTACGCTTCGCAGTCCTAGGAGTGGTGTATCAGTTCCGGGCCATGTGCTTCGGATTGAATCTAGCACCCTGGGCTTTCACTCGGGTAATGAACTCGGTAATGATCTACTTCCGAGCTCATTCGTCTGCGGTAACGTCGGCCTACCTGGACGACATTCTTCAGAGGTACGGCAACGAGTTAACGCTTCAGAACGATGTTCAGAATCTTCTTCTATTGCTCCGACGTCTCGGTTTCATAGTAAACGAGGAGAAGTCGGATCTGGTGCCGTCCAAGTCATTCACTCATCTGGGAATGAGCTTCGAGACGCACAACAATCTCGTTCGTCTGCCGTTAACCAGAGCGAAATTAGTCAGTTGTTACGCTCGCTATTGTCTGAATACAGACAAAGTCACGGCGAGAGAATTTATGAGACTGATAGGTCTGTGCGGAGCCGCCGCGGATCTCATTCCGATGGGACGGCTACGCACATGGCCTCTTCAAATTTTCCTGACTCAGAATTGGAGTGTGAAAATTCATTCGCTCGATGTAGACGTTCTCTTGTCAGATCAAGTGAAACAAGAGATTCAGACTTGGGCAAACATTCAGTGGTTAACTCAAGGAGTTCCGCTGCAGTTGCCGGATCCGAGTTTTACCATTATGACGGATGCCAGTCAAACAGGTTGGGGTGCATCATTAATCCCAACGGATTCGAGATGCCAGGGTCTTTGGGATCCGCAATTCCTGTGCAAGCACATAAACATCAAGGAAATGATGTCAATTTGGCTTGCGTTACGTCACTGGATGGACATTATTCACGATGCTCATGTCCAAATCCTATCCGACAATACGACAGTAGTGGCGTATATACGGAATCAGGGAGGCACTCATTCAGTTCCGTTGTTCAATCTAACGGAAAGAATCCTTCTGTTTGCGTTGGAACATCACGTTCTTCTTTCGGTCCGTCACATACCGGGTCGTCTGAATGTGCTAGCAGACTCCCTTTCACGAAAGGGTCGCTTGTTGCCGTCGGAGTGGACTCTCAACAAACAAGTATTCAATCAGATTTGCTACCAATGGGAACGGCCAATGATAGACTTATTTGCGACACATCTCAACAATCAGTTGCAGACGTATGTGTCCCCGTGTCCGGATCCAAGAGCATTTGCAGTAGACGCTCTATCGATCCCTTGGGACGGAATGATAGGATATGCGTATCCTCCAGCGCCGTTAATTCAACAAGTATTGCTAAAGATAAAACAATCTCAATGCAAGATTCTGTTGGTAGCATCTCTGTCGCCACAGAGACAGTGGATAAATCTACTCAGGTGTCTGTTGTGGGACCTACCGCGGAAGCTCCCTCCACGAGAGGATCTTCTTTGGCAGGGGAAATCGCGCCAACTACATCACAACCCGCAAGGTCTCAACCTTCACGTTTTTCCGTTGTGCGGTCCTTCTTGCATGGCAAGCACTTTACAGGACGAGCAGTGGACGCGATTTCTAACTGTAGGAGGACCTCCTCTTCGCTAAACTATGCGGCTAAGTGGAAGGTTTTCCGTCGTTGGTGTAGGGATCATTCTGTTGATATATTTGATCCCTCTATACCAGACATTGCTAACTTTCTAGTATACTTGTTTGACGAAATCAAACTGCAACCTGTTACTATAAAGGGTTATAGATCTATGTTATCTGATACCTATGCACATCATGATAGTTTACAAATTGGATCTAATGTCTCTTTATCGAAATTGGTTAGAAACTTTTCGATAAATAGACCCAGAACTCTTAGATTAATTCCTAAGTGGAATTTAGCTTGGGTTCTCCTTAAATTGAAGGAAAAGCCATTTGAACCTCTTGGGACAGTAGATTTCAAATTCTTATCTTATAAGACAGCTTTTCTCTTAGCTTTCTCTTCTGCCAGAAGAGTCAGTGAGCTTCATGCACTATCGGTGGATGATTCTCATTATCGTAGTGTTGGGAACACTATCACCTTCACTACTAATGTCGGTTTTTTAGCTAAGAATCAGGCTCCTAATAAATATCCGGAACCTATTGTTATTAAGGCTCTTCCGTCTTCAGACGGGCGTAGGCCTTTACTCTGTCCTGTTAGAGCACTACGTATCTATAAACAGAGATCTCAGTTCATCAGAAAGGGACGGAAACGTTTCTTTCTGTCTTTGATGCCTAATAGAAAGGACATTTCAGTCCATTCTATTGCTAGATGGATTCAGTTAACTATCCGTACTGCGTATGAAGATTTATCTTCTTCTCAGCAGTCTGTGCTTAAGATTTCTGCTCATGAAGTAAGAGCTCTTTCTACTTCCTGGGCTTATGCTAATAGTGTTGCTATTACAGATTTAATGAAGGCTGCTTATTGGTCTCAGCCATCCACATTTACTAATTTTTATCTCAGAAATATTGAGTCCATTTCTGGAGACCTGCATTGTTTAGGTCCGTTATCTGTTGCTCAGAATGTCGTCCACTAAACAGTTGCAACTATAGTTATGCAGGCTTTCTGTTCCGGCAGTGACTCCGTCCGGCTGCCCTCTTCGCTCTGGGCTATTTGACCCAGGGCAAGGGGAAGGGGGGGCGGGTGTTCCCTTAGGTCACCTGCTTTATAGTGAAAAGCAAGGGAATGCCTCCTCCAAGACAGTATTTCTGAGTCGCTTCCGGGATGGTTTTAAAGTGTAATATTAATGTTTAATTTCATTCATGTCTTATTTTTAAAGTGTAGCTCGGTGTGAAGCATTTGTATATGTCAAGTGTCAAACGGGCTTTAATATACAATACTCGGACACTTTTAAATGATTATAAAGAGTCTCAATTCTCTGGACTACTTTATTTATTGGCTTGCTTTAAAAATAATTAGTATAAAGGTTATACTGGATGTTAATAGAGAACATGAATGTTATTGTGCTCAATTATTAAGGGTAGTGTATCTTTCTAATTTAAATATTAAATAAGAAAGATACATGTAAAGCCTAATACTCCTTTTCTCCTTAAGGGGTTACCTCTTTATTTTATAATTGAGCTTATTGGATTTTCCTCTATGTCCTAGGCCCTCCAGCCTGTTTACTATTCAGCTAAGTCTGGGTCATTGGTACAGTATAAAAATGTTAAAAAATTTATAGTAATTTATATATTTTTTATACTTACCAATGACCCAGACGGGGATGGCCCTCCCTGAGTTGGGAACTCTTGCCTCCCCGCTGAGTACATAGCGCTGACCAGGCACTGCCAGTAAGAATGATATTTGGCGCCAATTTCGGGACGACTGCGTCACTGCGCATGCGCAGTAGAGTCATACTATGGAGGTCCTTTAGGACATGATTTCTTTTTGTTTTGGATGCAAATTTTGGGGATTGGGGGGCAAAATTTGTGTTTGGCCCTGGTTTTTGTGGAGTTAGCACCAGCTAAGTCTGGGTCATTGGTAAGTATAAAAAATATATAAATTACTATAAATTTTTTAACTTTTCTGCAGCGCAGCGGTTTGTTTCTATCACAATTGTATCAAAGAAATTTTCGTTAAAAAGTAAAAAAAAATAGTCTAAAGGGCTGTCCATTGCATCCAAATTGTGAAAAATTTCAACTGACTGTTCAAATTTATTCGTTTTTATTCCTGAATTTTCTGATGACCAACCAGGTGACCCCAGGTGCATTTTGTCAACAATAACATTATCACTGCCATCGAGTTTGGAATCGCAGGTGGATTCGGCCGAAATTGATATGTCCGAAGTATTTACACTGGACACAGATATGTCCAAGAAATTGTCTGACACATCTGTGTCTAAATATTCACCGTCGCACAAGTCATTTATTAAATCAGAGAAGCTTGAATTGTTTGACGACATTATAAGTTTTTCATTTGGGAACAGCTGTTCCAATGCTAATTTATTCGAGAAAATTCGAAAACACCTTGACCTCACATCATCCTACTGTTAAAAAATGCAAAACGGAACGATAGCGGACACGTGGCATTAAACAGGAAGCGGAATCACCAGTGGAAACATACAAAAAACGAAACCGGAATACCCGGGGCGGATCAAGCCGGTGTGGGGAAAAATGGAAACGGCCGGTTTCGGCCGTCCTGAGAGCCTAAGGGTTAATCCCTTATCTAACGGATTGGTTGCATTCGCCTGCAAAATTTACAAGATCTCATTCCAATGAGAGGGTCACCTGATATGGTTTTGTTGAAATTTTTTTAGAAAAGTTGAAAAAAGTTAAAACAAATTTTGATAGCATGTGTGTTGGGTAAAGGGTTAACTGTTTACCTCACACAGGGATGTGAACGTTCAGCTGATCAGCTGATTTCATTTTCACTGAAATGTTGAAATTTATTTTCCATAAATTTACAGGGAAATGGTCTGAAATGGTCTGTATTAGATATTAAAGGTATATCAATAAATATTGCTTACAATATCCATTTTTTTTAAAGTTCAACTTGACACTTTCAAGTATGAGTGGTGGGATGGGTTGCGATTGACACCTTCAAGTATGAGTGGTGGGATGGGTTGTGATTTGTCATCTGTATGTACATCCGTCCATTCATCCCCCTGTCCATCCACAATTTGTTTAGCACACCCTACAGGGCTGTGTCTCTTACCTGATCAGTTTCACATTTCATACGTGGCTTGGGATAATATGCAGATATTCAATTTCATATGTAGCTTTGATGCGATGTCTACATGGGAGCTATCAAATTTTTCTGAATTTCATTGAAAAACATGGCCTCCGGCAGCCACCTTGAATTTGGCATATAAATTGTCAGCAATTCCATTTGCTCATCCTACATGCCCCATCTCTCACCCGATCTTTTTCAGATTTCATATGTAGCTTTGGTGTGATGTCTAGTAGTGCTCAAACGACTAGTGAATTCCAAAGTCGACTAGTCAATACCCAAAAGTCAAGTCGACTTCAACTAGTCATTGGTGATAACCTGTCTCCTTATAACAGTGTTGGTGTTCCGGTAGAGTGCTGAAGGTCCAAATTCTGCTTCACTTGGGCATTCATATACAGCAACTTACTGGAACATTATTCTGTTAATGTGCTTCTAATTATGCTAAGAGTGAAATTATATAGTCTTATTTAATTTGCCTTGTTGCGATTTTTGGGAGAGTGCCTATAGGCACTCTCCCATAAATTGCAACAAGTCAAATTAATAACATATCCTGATAGCCCAAAATAATTCAGCACTCTACTAGTACCAGTTAAAACAAACTACTGTCACTATTATATGGCAATAGATGTATACATTGATTGCCCAATATTGCGGTTCAAACTGTCTGACAGTGGCACAGAAGGGATACTATTTACCTAAAAGCTTGAACTCCTCCGACTAGTCGACTGCACAATTGAGAGTCGACTACTGGTTTGCCCAGAGTGGACATCGACTAGTCGACTAATCGTTTGAGTATTAATGTCTAGACGTGAGCTATCAATCAAATTTTTATGAATTTCGTTGAAAAACATGGCTGCAGGTGGCCATCTTGGATTTGGCATATGAATTGTCAACAATTCTATTTGCACACTCTACAGACTGCATCTCTCACCTGACTAGTTTCAAAGTTTATGCGTAGCTTTGGGATAATGTCTAGATTGATGCTATCAATTTTTAGTCTAATCTAATCGCTTCCCGTCCGTCGTCTGTCGTCCGTCGTCCGTCAACACCATGTTTTGGTCTTCTCCTCCAAAGCCACTGGGCCAATTCAAGTGAAAGTTTGTGTGAGTGATGGTCCCAAAGGGGCATTTCATTTTTATTCAACTCAGTATGCCCAGCCCCATAGGGAGGGAGTGGGGGAAAATGCTCCAAAATATTTTAAAAATCTTCTTCTCAAGAACCAGTGTGTACAATGACTTGATATTTGCTATGGAGCTTCCATATGAGGTGTAGAATCAAGTTTGTTCAAACGAAGTTCGAAAAGTAATATTTGGCTTTGTAATAGGAGGGGTAAGATTTTTGGCCCCGCCCAAAATTTCTATTTTCTGAACCGTTGGTCCGGTATGAACCAAATTTGGTTTGTGGTAGTATTGGGTCATAAGTACTTGACCCATGCAAAAAAAAAATTCCTGCATCCCCATGGGAACCCTGGGAGCTAAAAATAGAAATATTTTCAAACGCTCATATTTCCCAAACCCCACGGAACAGAGAGCTTTTATTTGGTATGAAGTATCCTTATGACCAGTAGAATTGAATGTTAAAAAAAAATTGCCATCGGTTATGTTAGGGTGTTCTGTAATGGGCATTGAAAAAATGCTGAGTCAGCATATTTGCAAAAATTTAAAAAAATCTTTTCTCCAGAACCAATCATCAGAATCTTTTGATATTTGGTATACAACATTCATAGGGGGGGGCAGATAAAAGTTTGTTGAAATAAAGCTCATTGGTTCATATTTGGGCTCTCTACAGGAGCCCGAAGTTTTAACATAGGGTAATATGGGGAATATTCTTTAAAAATCTTCTTCTTCAGAACCACCAGTCAGAATCTTTTAATATTTGGTATACATCATTGTTATGAGGGTCAGATTCTAGATTGTTCAAACCAAGTCCCTAGGTTAATATTTGGGCTTCCTACGGAAGCCCAAATTTTATCTTTGTTCAATATGGAGGGTAATTTAAAAAAATCTTCTTCTTCAGATCCATCAGTCAGAATGCTTTGATATTTGGTATGCAACATCTCTATGGGGGTCAGATTCAAGTTTGTTCAAATCAAATCCCTAGGTATATATTTTGGCTCACTATGGTAGCCCAAATTTTTACTTAGTGCAATATGAAAAAATTTCTTTAAAAATCTTCTTCTTCAGATCCACCAGTCGGAATGCTTTTATATTTGGTATACAACATCTCTAGGGGGGTCAGATTCCAGGTTGTTCAATTCGAGTGCCTAGGTTAATATTTGGGCTCCATATGGGAACATGAAATTTAACTTACTACAATATGAGGGAATTTCTTCAAAAATCTTCTTCTTCAGATTCACTTGTCAGAATGCTTTCACATTTGGTATACAACATCTCTAGGGGGGTCAGATTCAAGTTTGTTCAAATCGGATCCATAGGTCAATATTTGGGCTCGCTATGGTAGCCCAAATTTGAACTTAGTGCAATTCGAAGAAATTTCTTTACAATTTCTCTTCTTCAGATCCAACAGTCAGAATGCTTTCATATTCGGTACACAACATCTCTAGGGAAGTCAGATTTAACTGTGTTCAAATCAAGAGCCTGAGTTAATATTTGGGCTCTCGATGGGAGCCGGAATTGGCCATTTTGCTGAGGAATTAAAAATTTTGTATTCAGTACCCTCTAGAGTTACTAAGATTAATCCACATAGGTTGTATCAAGGGGCTTCATGGGGAGCTCTACATTTTACTTATGATCAACGGAAGAAAAGGCATGATGCCCAGATTATTTTTGTCATTCCTGAGGGACTCAAGGATTGACAGTGTAGCCTATGGAGATGGCTTGCTTAATGTAGACTCATTCTTGGACTCTGTTTAACCCTTTACCTAACGTAACGGCAAAAACCGGCCAGCGCTATTCTCAAAAATCGCCAATTAATTTTCATTATTTTGTTCATTTTTTGTCTCAAAAACATAGGTTATGACCCCTCGTTGGAACGAGCTCGTCGAGCTCGTTCCAACGAGGGGTCATAACCTATGTTTTTGAGACAAAAAATGAAAAAAATTAGTTATTCAAGAATTATTTTTGCAAGTGTCGTCTGCTTTTCGTGTTAGGTAAAGGGTTAAATTGTGTTCTGTACAAGATGAGCGCTTCAGGCCCCGTGGGGCCTCTTGTATTCAAATTTCATTGAAAAACATGGCTGCCAGTGGCCATCTTGGATTTGGCATATGAATTGACAACAATCCCATTAGTACACCCTGCACGCCACATCTCGCAACTGATCTTTCTCAAATTTCATTTGTAGCTTTGGTGTGATGTCTAGATGGGAGCTATCAAATTTTTCTGAATTTCATTGAAAAACATGGCCACCAATGTCCATCTTGGATTTGGCATATAAATTGTCAACAATTCATCCCTCATTGGAACGGGTGAAACAAGCTCTTCAAATGAGGGGCTTAAGCTATTGTTTGTGACAAAAAAAAGAGAAAAAACAAATTTTATAGATGAGTTTTGTGAATAGTGCTTACTGGTTTTTATACGTGCGTAATTTTTTGACGGACATATTATGTTATGGCATTGGCCCTCTGTCTGTCTGTAAACAATTTTTGTGTCACCTACTCCTCTAAAGGTTTACATGCTATATTGTTCAAACTTTACAAACATGTTGATCAGTAATTGCTGTTGTGCATGTGACAAGAGCAGGTAACTCCATTTTGTATTTCCAGAGTTATGCCCCCTTTAGTATTGTGTGAAACATCACAGTATTGTGTCGCCTACTCCTTCAACATTTTACATGCTATTGTTCAAACTTTGCGCACTGGTGATCACCAATTGCCATTGTGCATGTGACAAGAGCAGGTAACTCCATTTTGTATTTCCAGAGTTTTGCCCCTTTTAGTACTTAAAACATTACAGTATTGTGTCGCCTACTCCTTCAAAGGTTTACATGCTATATTGTTCAAACTTTACAAACATGTTGATCAGTAATTGCTGTTGTGCATGTGACAAGAGCAGGTAACTCTGTTTTGTATTTCCAGAGTTATGCTCCCTTTTAGTACTTGAAACATCACAGTATTGTGTCGCCTACTCCTTCAAAATTTTACATGCTATATTGTTCAAACTTTGCACACATGTTGATCACCAATTGCCGTTGTGCATGTGGCAAGAGCAGGTAACTCTGTTTTGTATTTCCAAAGTTATACCCCCCCCCCCCTTTTAGTACTTAAAACATACAGTATTGTGTTGCCTACTCCTTCAACATTTTACATGCTATATTGTTCAAACTTTGCACACATGGTGATCACCAATTGTCATTGTGCATGTGTCAAGAGCAGGTAACTCCATTTTGTATTTCCAGAGTTATGCCCCCTTTTAGTACTTGAAACATCACAGTATTGTGTCGCCTACTCCTTCAACATTTTACATGCTATATTGTTCAGACTTTGCACACATGGTAATCACCATTTGCCTTTGTGCATGAGACAAGAGCAGGTAACTCCATTTTGTATTTCCAGAGTTATGTCCCCTTTTAGTACTTCAAACATTATACTATTGTTTCGCCTACTCCTTCAACATTTTACTTGCTTTATTGTTCAAACTTTGCACCCATGTTGATCATCAATTGTCGTTGTCGTGACAGGAGCAGATAACTCCATTTTATTTTTAAATGATGAGAATCCTCGCCATTGATGGCTTTTATGATGCTCAGAATGTCCTTTTCCTTGGCTCCACATATCGTCAATCGTTATCAATGAAGTTAACCTGTCAATGAATGGACGCTACCATTGTAAACGGCGAGGAGAATCTTCCACACCAAAACATTTTTGTATTTCCATTCTGCATCCTTAAAGTTCACAAAAACAATATGAAATGTGTGCACACAAGCATACAATTTGAAACCCTTTACCCCAGGCATGGCAGGGTAATAGGCAATGATTGGAGGGGGTGGGGGAGACAGACATAGTTGAGTCAACAAAAATTTCAAACTTTACCCAAGAGAAACTTGTGCGTGTTCCTATTTTGATGGGCGTGTGTTCCACTAGGTGGTGCTTTTGTTAACCATTAAGTTAGTTAACAGGTTAACAACTATTTATCGGAACATATTTATTTTCAAATTTGTTTTTTCTGAATTTCAGTTTTTAAAAGAATGGGATATTCCTTTTGAAGAAATAGTGATAGAGGAGCGGTTAGGAGAAGGACGATTTGGGGAAGTGTACAGGTAAGAATGATTTTTAGTGTGCATTTATTTTCTTTACCGTTAAAGCTGGGAAGTTTTTTTCATTTTTCAAATTTGGTTGTTTCAGTTTGGTTTCAGGAAAAAAAGTCAGTTTTGGTTCGTTTTTAGCTCACCTGGCCTAAAAGACCAGGTGAGCTTTTCTCATCACTTGTCATCCCACGTTCGGCATCCGTAAACTTTTCACATTTTCATCTTCTCTGTAACCACTGAGCCGGTGTGAAGCAAACTTGGCATGAATGGTCAATGGGAGGTCCTCTACAAACGATCCTCATTTCTTTCTTGTTGGATGAAAAACATGGCTTCCATGGCTTTTTGAGAATAGCACTGGCCGGTTTTGTCCATTACGTTGGGTAAAGGGTTAAGCCTAACTTTCCTTTGATCATTCTTAGGAGTTCTAGGGAATCTGTTACTACAGTACATGTCAAAATAAGTTGTAGTATAACCGCAATAAACTAAGTGTTCTGCTGCTCCTGCACTGATAAGATCAGAATCTGACATCATTTTCTGGAAAGCTCTCGGTGAGAGCTTTCCAGAAAATGATGTCAGCTTCTGGTCTTATCAGTGTAGGAAGAGAAAGATGCATAGTTTATAGTGGTTATCCTACACCTTATTTTGACTTGTACTGTATGCCTGTTTAGTCAGAAAAAAACATAAATTATGGTAACAAATGTATAACGTTCATCTTATCTATGTTATGTTCTCATTTTCTTCATTGTCACATTTTCTGGTGGACAAATCAATAAGGGAGAAAATGTGACAATGAGAACACAATATATTTGTCCTTTTGCCAGATAGACTAAGTAATGAGAGTCCAAAGGGGCCACTAGTCCAATTCCCTCCCAGTAAGATATTTATTTATTTATTTATTTATTTATTTATTTATTTATTTATTTATTTATTTATTTATTGGTGTTTTAAGGTCACATATTTCTGTACAATGGCTAATCATGACCGCAGCAGTTTTATGGGTGGAGGAAGCCGGAGTACCCGGAGAGAACCACCGAGCAACAGCGAGCAACTGTCAGCTCCCCAACTTACTGACTCCACACAAGCAGGGTTAGCATTGGTTGAAGACCGGTGCACCATCGACGTGCAGTACGCCTCAGTACACAACGTCACTGTGCCCCCACATGGGCAATGGTGGGGGGGGGGAGGGTGAAGTGTCTATGCCAAGGACACAACACCGTTGCCGCAGGTGGGAATCGAACCGAGGTCCTCTTGGCTTGCAGCCTACACCTCTACCAACAGAGCCACTGCGCCACCAAGATATATATTACAAATACAAATAATGTTTGAATCTAAAATCCACAGTGTGTTCTATGGCTTTACATTGTTACTTAAAACACACACGCGCACACAGAACTACGTGTACTGATTACAAAATTAACGGATAAGAGCCTGTCCGTATAGATAGGTTTTGAGACCGGACTTAAATTGCTTGATCGTCAATGGAGATTTTAAATGCGCTGGGATGGCGTTCCATAATAATAATAATAATAAATACAGTTTAGAGCAATGAATCCACAAAATTGCAGGTGCAGTGCATATGACAGCTCCTGTCACATGCTGCTGCAAGTTTTGACTTTGGTATCACCAAATTATAGGATTCAGAGGAGCAGAGATACCTGACTGGGGTATAGGGCCTAACAGGTTTACTTAAATATTATGGATTCAGGTGGTTAATACATTTTTATGTAACAAGTAGTATTTTAAATTTTATCCGTTGCTGGACGGGGAGCCAATAGAGACTTTTGAGGACTTTGAGTGAGGATCCCAGCAGTATAATTCTGAATGTGTTGGAGTTTGTCGATAAGTGAATTTTTGCACCCAAAACAGCAGAGAATTACAATAGTCAAGATGGCTGTTGACAAATGCACTGATGAATTGTTCTACAGTTTTCCTATCAATAGTTGACCTTATGTTACTGATATATCTCAGATGGAAAAATGACATGTGACAGATATGACGTCTGTCTGTTGCAAGTCAGAAAACAAAAAAATGTCCAGCTCTTTTTACCATAACTGCTAATGAAATATCAAAGAATGGTTGTGAAGTAGGTTTTGTACTTAGCTAATGATTGAATGAGTTGAACATAGATTGTCTATGAGTCAACCATCTGAACCTTGTCACCCCTGATGGTTTTATGCGCTACAGTCAACAGGCAAATAGACAAGTCAGCTTTCTATTTGTAAGGAGGTTCAGTAATAGTTTAACCCTACAGCCCTGTAGAGTTGTCAGTTAAAATTATAACCTGCTGAGTATTAAGTATTTTCCAAGATATTTTACATAATAATAATAATAATAATGAACTTGATATGGCACTCATAACTGCTGCTCATCTACAAGGAAATGAGAAACATTCTATGGCGCTGCACAGATTCAGTCAGTGTGATTTTGGTCAATATTGAACGCTCTCTTGAAAAGATGAGTTTTGAGTTCAATTTTGAATTGTTTAAGGGTCACACAAGACTTCACATCCTCTGGCAGAGAGTTCCAGAGGACAGGTCCAGCATATCTAAATGATCTATCTGCAAATGAAACATGTCTGTGAAAAGGTATTTTGAGTAGTTGTTTATTGCTAGACCTAGTTCAGTAAGAGCTAGTCCTGTACTGAATCAGATTAGCAAGGTAAGGGGGTGCAAGTTTATTCATACATTTATAGCCCAAACTAAGTATCTTAAATTCAGTTCGTTCTGGAATAGGAAGGAAGTGCAATTCTCGAAGGGCATCAGATGTGCTGGATGATTTGCTCCTACCCAAAATTATCTTGGCTGTGCAATTTTGGATTCTTTGGAAGGGATGAAGTCAGCATTTTGGTAAATTTACGAAAAGGCTATTTCCATAGTCCATATGACAGAACACTAGGGCATTCGCTAGTTTTTTACATGTATCCCCCTGATATGGTCGGAGCTTCTTAAGTTTGAACATAGCACATGATGCTGCCCTAGCTTTCAGAGATATATGATCCCGAAAACTTAGGCTGGCATCAAGATGCATGCCCAGAAGCTTAATTTTCTGCGATCTCTTGATATGAGCCCTGCATACATCAATTGACTCAGTGACACATTTTGGGAGAAGTTCGTTACTTCCAAACATTATGAATTCGGTTTTTGATTCATTCATTTTCAGTCTGTTGGACAGCATCCAATTTTTCACATCATTCAAGGTGGAAGACATTTCACTAATAGCGTGTGTTTTGGCTTCATGATCTCCTGCATGGAAGGAGTCATACATAGTATGGTCACCTGCATATCCAGCAATTTCCTGGCTGTCTTTCATACATGAGCTTCATGTACTCGTGTAGCAGGTAAAGAATATGGGAACATTTATACTGCCCTGTGGTACTGAAAACTCAATACGAACTGCATCAGATTTTGACTTACCAATGTGTACTGTATACTGTCTATCCTTAAAATTTGAGGCAATCCAGCTTAAGGCCTTTCCCCTCACATCAAAAGTGTCAGACATTATTTGAGTAAGTAATTGGTCGACGGTGTCAAATACCGCACTGAGATCAATCGCAACCATGGGGGATATCCTCTGAAATTCCATATGGTTGAGTAAGTCATCATACACTTTTAGGAGCATGGTTTCAGTGCTGTAGCCTGATCTATAAGCACTTTGATAAGTAGGCAATAAGGAGTTTGATTCCAGATGCCAAGTGAAACTCGGTGCACTAGCTTTCTCTACTAATTTCGATAGAAAGCTGAGATTACTAACTGGCCGGTAGTTTTTCAAAACAGGTTCCAGTTTTGAATTTTTCAACAGAGGCTTCACAATAGCTTTCTTCCAACATTCAGGGAAGACTCCAGAAGCAAAGGAAAGATTACATCACATCTAGTCATAGCAACTGATAAAAAAAGTTCACTAAATTTCATCCTTAACCCTTTACCTAACGAATCACCTGCATCTGCCCGCGTAATATGCAAATTCAGCAATTGAAAAAATAATATTTTTCAAAAAATTTCAACAAAACCATATCATGTGACCCATCGTTGGAACGAGCTCGATGAGCT
The DNA here is from genome assembly GCA_031216915.1 of Pictodentalium vernedei. NCBI lineage: Eukaryota > Metazoa > Mollusca > Scaphopoda > Dentaliida > Dentaliidae > Pictodentalium > Pictodentalium vernedei. The sequence continues at coordinate 473,486,397 of CM062294.1, read as the reverse complement.
CGTTCCAACGAGGGGTCACATGATATGGTTTTGTTGAAATTTTTTGAAAAATTTAAAAAAATGATATTTACAATAATAAATTTTGATATCGTCTGCATTGGGTAAAGGGTTAACTGGTTGAGTGCTAGAAGCCACTATCAGGGCTTTCACAAAAATGAGGGTACCAGGTAAAAGCCAACATTTTGCCTCCTCATCTTTCATATTCAGTCAAACGCTAACAGCATTTTGTTTATATAAATTTGTTTTATTACAAATTATTGGAGAGAGCCTGGGAGCACTCTCCAATAATTTGTAATAAAACAAATTCTGAATAACAAATTCAGACCACCAAAAACAATGTATCCCTCAACCAGTTAAAGGACTGGAGATTTTTCATACATTTTTGCCACACTGTGTCATTTAATGCTCTGTGACTTTGTAGTTGTGTCTTCGTAAGTTTTGACTCTCGTTATAAGCAGCCAAGACATTCCTAGAAACGACTACCAATGTACTAGAGTGTACCTTGAAAGTTCACCCAAGCACAGCAAGTTGGTGCACCTGTTCTAATACAGTAAAAATTGACCAAAATCGGAATTAGGCCCTTAAGGGTTAACTCAAGGAACTATTGATGGGCACTCTGTCATATGAAAGTGAAATTGTGTAAGTTATGAAATGTCAAGAAATTCTTAAGCAAAAAATCATTTACTAGTTCCAACCCGCAATTAAACTTGATCTGTTCCAAATATAATTTTTTGAAGGTTTACAAAAAATTGATTTGGAAAAATAAAATGTACCATAAATACTTTCAGTATTTTGAATCTGTAGCTACTAAATTTTGAAGTTGAAAATATTAATAATTTTTTGATCATGTGGGTGGGCCTGAGAAACAAATTTTTAACTTGTTTAGGCCTTAATAGTTTTAATTGTCATGTGAATGCATTTGTTGAAGGAATAGTAACTGAGATTTGTATGATGCTCAAGTCGAGGTTTGATTTTTAGTTCAACTTTGACGAAGTCAAATTTGAGCTATTGTCATGGCCCGTCGTCCGTCTGTCCGTCTGTCCGTACGTCAACAATTGGCTATGGCTCGGGCTAGAGGTCGTATTTATGAACCGATCTTTACGAAACTTCTTGTGTACCTTTGTTATGACCCTGGGACGGGAACGAGTGTTTTTAGATGTGGTCCAAAATTCAAGATGGCTGCCAGTGGCCATTTTGTACCGATGAGGCAAAAATCAGTTTTTTGTACAGAACTTCTGTATGAAAGTTCTGATTTGAATAAAGTTTTGTATAAACGTTTAGTACCATGGGATACATCACATATAATACGGGTTTTTTTCTCGTACGTAAATTGTGCAAATTAGACTAATTTAGATGTTTTTTGGGGTTACTTTCAGCACTGTAAGTGCAAATGCCAATACGGCTCGGGCTAGAGGCCGTATTTATGAACCGATCTTTACGAAACTTCTTGGGTACCTTTGGTATCACCATGGGACGAGAACGAGTGTTTTGGGGTCTGGTCCAAAATTCAAGATGGCCGATGGCAGCCATTTTGTACAAAATTAGGTGCAATCAGATTTTTGCACAGAACTTCCATATGAAAGCCCTGATTTGAATAATTATTTTGTGTGAATGTTTAGTACCATGGGATGCATCACATATAATACAGGTTTTTTTCTCGTGCAGAAATTATGCAAATTAGATGAACTTTGATTTTTTCAGTGCGACTTACACACAGTAAGTACACATGTCAATACGGCTCAGACTAGAGTCTGTATTTATGAACTGATCTTCACGAAATGTCTTGGGTACCTTTGTTATCACCTTGGGACGAGAACGAGTGTTTCTGGGTGCAGTCTAAAATTCAAGATGGCTGCCAGTGGCCATTTTGTACCGAAATTAGGTCTAATCAGTTTTTTGTACACATCTTCTATACAGCTCAGACTAGAGGCCATATTTATGAACCAATCTTTACGAAACTTCTTGGGTACCTTTGTTATCACCGTGGGATGAGAGCAAGTGTTTTTGGGTGTGGTCCGAAATTCAAGATGGCCACCAGCAGCCATTTTGTACCAAAATTAGTGCAATCAGTCTTTTGTATAGAACTTCTGTATGAAAGTTCTGATTTGAATAAATTTTTGTATGAATGTTTAGTAACATGGAATACATCACATATTGTAAGGGTTTTTTTTTCGTGCCTAAATTATGCAAATTAGATGAACTTTGATTTATTCAGTGCTACTTACACAATGTAAGCACACATGTCAATACGGCTCAGGGCAGAGGCTGTATTTATGAACCGATCTTCACAAAACTTCTTGGGTACCTTTGTTATCTCCTTGGGATGAGAATGAGTGTTTCTGGCTACGGTCCAAAATTCAAGATGGCTGCCAGTGGCCATTTTGTACCGAAATTAGGTCCAATCAGTTTTTTGTCACAAGTTCTATACAGCTCGTATTTATGAACTGATCTTCACAAAACTTCTTGAGTACTTTTGTTTTCACCTTGGGACAGGAACGAGTGTGTTTTGGGGTGCCTTTGTTATCACTGTGCTATGAGAACAAATATTTTGGGGTTCAGTCAGACCCACTCTGGGACTCAAAGATTTTTTCTAGTTCAGCATCTGACTGTCACCCACCTTTACAATACTTTACCTATACATTTGTTACTGGCAACGGTCAGTATTCATGTACAGACCGTTACAATACTTTATATGTACCTTTGTTATCAGGTCATTACCTAGATGTTTGTCATTGCTGTGTCACATACTATACATGTACATGTCTTTGTCTTGACAAGTTGAGCTACAGTGTCATTGACACTTTCATTTAATGTATTTAATGCTAATTTTTTTTCAGGGGGAACTGGCATGGGGAAGTAGCTATCAAAGTTTTAAATATGACAAATACAGACAATCAGGCACAATTATCTGCATTTAAATTGGAGGTAAGTAGATTTCACAGTGGAACCCTGTTTATTGAATAGCCACTTTGCCAATTGAAATTATTCAATTAACAGGAGTATTCAATTAACAGGATTTGTGTCACTTTCCTGTTTTCTAGAGATAAACTTAGCATTTATTCTATTATATCTTGTTTGACAAAGCTCCTTGAGCTCTGTCCAACAAGATATAATAGATTAAATGCCTGTACTGGATGTACTGAGGCCAAATAAGTCTATAAACAAAGAAAAACTGGAAAGAGTCAGGGTAATTTCTCGACAGGTTACAAGATTTTTTATTCTATTAACAGGAGTTTACTCTATAACCTATATTAAATTAACAGCTTAAATTTGTATTGGAGGTATGGTAAATGGTTTTGTGTTGGGAAATTATATTCAATTGACAGGGTTATTCAGTTAAGAGATATCCAATTAAGTGGGCTCCATTGTACTAAAAAACAGGTGAAATAGGTTCATGGCTTCTCTGTTTTGGTGCTAGGAATTTTTAACTTGAAACATGCCGGAAACTCATCTATATTAATGATTTATTATTCAATTAACAGTTAACCGACATTGGGGAATCTGACAGTTTGCTCGCCATTGCTCAGTGGTTCTCTCCGGGTTCCACTATCATGGCTCTATAGAAAAGTGCTGAGGGAGTGCAGTGTCTCAGTAGTTACGGCATTGAACTTCAAACTGAGAGGTTCACGGTTCAGTCCATGCCAGGGATAACTGCATTTAACCTAGATTGGGCAAGGCATTTACTCTAAATTGCCCACATGGTTGGCATGGAGGCCCTGTGTACTAAGGCACACTGCACATCGATGGTGTACCTATCTTCAACAGATGCTAACCCTGCTTGTTTGGAGTTAGTACATTGGGGAATCTGACAGTTGCTCACCATTGCTCAGTGGTTCTCTCCAGGTACTCCGGCTTCCTCCTCCCGTAAAACTGTCCAACACGAGCTGACCCTTGCTGTCGAAAGTGTCGCAAAACTCCAATAAATAAATAAATATTGAAAAGTGCCGAAAGCCACCTTAGTGGCTTTTCACTGTGTGCATTAGGTTGCTTTTTCTCAGCTGTAGAAAGAAAATGCTTAGATAAAATTGTTTTGTTGCAATGTATTGGAGAGTGCCAAATGGCACTCTCCAATAAATTGTAACGAAACAATTATTTGTGAAGAAACTCTTGCTAAAGAATGGCTCCCATTGCTGGTAGCATGGTATCTTTGGAAAAAAAATACTAGCATTACCAATCACCTTTAAATAGTAATCTAGCACTTTCCAGTTAAAGGGTTGGACAATTTTTGCCACGCTTCACAAGCTTAGCTTTGTTTTGCTGTGGTTTTCAAGTGTTTGTTGCCGATACACTGCCAGGATGCTTTGACATTAACCAACAAGATAACACCAAGACTTTGCGTCATGACATGATCTGAAAAAGAAAATTTGACCAACGTTTGAATCATGTGCTCTAAGAGTAATTAGTAGTGACTTCTTCAAAGATTGTTCTTTGTTTATAAAATTGTTTGCAACAAATTACTGGAGATTGTCTGGTGGTACTTCCCAATACTTAAAAGAAAATAATTATGAATAGAACGAAATGTTAGAATTAGGAAGCCATTGCTTTGGGCAGTTGATAGATTACCTTTTCGATATTTATAACCATTACCACTTTGAGCTGGAAGATTTTGATTTTTGAGACTCGGTTTCAGGAAAAAATCTTTGTTTCGGTTCAGTTTTTCTATGTGTTAAGAAGATATAACAAATAATGCTTCAGGCCCTTTTACTTGTAAAAAATCAACAACAGTTTGTAGACCACAAAAAGCTCTGGAAGTATCCATATTGGGTTCAACCAAACTTCCCTTGTATCACTCTTAGGAGTTCTAGGGGATCAGTAACTGAGCCAATTCATATCCAGTTTCACCTTCAGACCTGGGTTTTTTGGGCTGTGCCTATATGCTATATCCTATAAAGCAGCTCAAATCCAAACTTGAAGTCTCTCCAATAAACTGGGACTCTCCAATAAATTGTAACAAAGCAGTTATTTATGAACAAACTCTTGCTAAACACCAGCTCCCAATGCTGGTTGCATTGTATCTTTGGAAAAAAATACATTACAAATCACTTTTGAATAATAATTTAGCTCCCTACCAGTTAACTCTTTACCCAACCAGGGCTGTGTCCAAAGTACTCCATACTCGTAGTACTCGAGTACCACTTTTTTTGACAAAGTACTCAATGCTCGTACTTCACTCATATAATTTCAAATACTTGTACTCGTACTCATTACTTTGAGTAACCCAACGTAATGGCTAAAACCGGCCAGAGCTATTCACAAAAATCATTCAGTTTTCATTATTTTTTTTGTTTTGTTGTCTCAAAATCATGGCTTATGACCCCTCATTGAAACGAGCTCGTTGAGCTCATTCCAATGGTCATAAGCTATGGTTTTGATACAAAAAGTGAGAAAAAAATTAGTTATTCAAGAATTTTATTTGCAAGTGTTGTCTGCTTTTCGTGGTAGGTGAAGGATTAAAGGTTGAACAATTTTGCTCAGTTTTTGACACACATCACAAGTATAGATTTAGCTTTAGTCAGTTTAGATTTACAGGCACCCAATTACAGTACTGTGGTTGCAAAAGCGGTCTCTTTTACGTTTGGATCATCATACATTTACCCGTTTGGGTCAAGTTTTCTTGATAGGGTTCTTATGGGACTTGGATTCCAAGAATGGCCTTGAATTTGACTAAGGGCCATTCAAGGCCTTGAATTTTTGGAAAATGCACCAAAAGGCCTTGAAAAGCCTTGAATATTCACAAAATAAAAATGCTGACAAGGCATGTGATCATAGTTTAGGCCTAAAAAAATTTAAAATCTGTTTCTCAGGCCCACCCGCATGGTCCTTTTGGCTGCCGAAAGCTCTCTTTTTATAGCCAATGTGAACTTAAAAAAATTAAAAATTAAATGGTTCATGTCTGATATTTTACCCAAGTTAAAAAAATTGATAAATTTGTCCCTTGAGTGCAAGAAGGCTTTGCAATGCTTTAGCATTGCAAAGCCTTCTTTCCCTCAAGGGATGAAATATACCACCACCCATGCTATTCCGTAGATCATGAGGCCTAAAACTTGAACCAAGAACATGAACTTTGATGGCAAAGAAATAATTTCAGAAATAAAAAATAAAATAAAAAAAACGCTCGCTCGCATGCAATTTTACAAATAATGGCCCGAGAAACAGAAAATCTACTTTGTGTGGCCTTATGGAGATTGTGAAGGCATAGTCCTAAGACCTCTGGTCATTACCCCCTCCCAATTCCTTTGCAGGGATGTGTGAGGGGGTAATGATTGTAGGTTCTAGTTAAGACCAGTGAAGGCAGGGCCTTGAACAGGCCTGAAAATAAGAAGTCTGACATTTGCAGAATGTGGTCCCCAGAGGGTGAATTTGATGATTCTATCCCATACAGTGGGCCAATTTATCCTCTGGATACCTCCTTCTGCTTAGTTTTGAGACCCTTATTCAGATTGAGGTTCACATCGTAAATTTAGTGATGCTACCCTGTTACGCAAACAAAACGGCATTGAATAGCCTTGAATTTTATCAGACCTTGCCTGTAGGAACCCTGCTTGAATAAAATAAAATACCTCTTTATCAAGACTGCATCAAAAAGACCAAATAGAAATTATATCTCACAGTCAATGTTTTTGCTTTTGTTTTTCGACTGGTGAGATTCCACGGGGTTGTGAGAAGGAAAGCGTTCGGAGAATTTTGACCATTATGAATCAGTTATGATCCAGTCAAAATTCTCTTTAAACTTTTGTGATCACAGTACCGTACTTTCTCCATAAAACCCCATGAAGTGAAGCAGTGCTGGTTTACTGTGGTAAACAAGTTCTTTACTGGTACAATAAGTAGAGCTGTAGGTTTTTAAATTTCTTGTTCGGTTTTGGTTTTTCAGGTGGAGTAAAATCTCGGTTCGGTTCGGTTCGGTTTTCGGTTTGTTCATGAGGCCAAGTAAAATTCAATAAAACTCATTCTTATGTCCGGAGTCATAACTGAATGGTAGTGAAATTGAATGAAACTCAATGAATACCCGAAATAAGCTATAATACATGTACATGAAGAATCAGGAAGGCCAATATAATAATTACCTAAATATACAGAACTTTTATTGTGCTTGGCCATTTTTCAAGGTCTGACACCTGCACGCAACTTGAGGAAAGCTGCAAACACAACTAAACTTGAATGTGGGAAATTCACAGAATATAGCCTTCCCATAGTAGTGAGAGTACCCAGACACTGCCATTGGCAGTGTCTGGGTACTCTCACTACTCTGGGATGGCTACATTCTGTGAATTTCTGCAGCAAGAGAGTATTTAATAAAAAATGAAAAACCTTAGATAACGGGATGTTGACGGTTTCGGTTTCGGTTTTTTAAAAAAACTAAAAACCTCGGTTCGGTTTCGGTTAACCTACAGCTCTAACAATAAGCCCATGGTCACAGTCACCTGGGTGGAAGTCCTTTAAAATGGCAGCATAGGTATAAACGGTTGGCTGAACTTGACTGTTGCAGTTGTGATATAGCCAATCATGCTGAAAGTGAACGCCTGTAAATATAAATAAATACCAATAAATAAATATAGTTCTGTACTTCAGTGTCAAGCCTTTGTTTCAGACTATGTTAGATTTCAAAACTGATTGCAAAGTTGTACAATTTGTTTTCCAGGTTGCAATGTTAAGAAAAACTAGGCATGAAAATTTAATTTTATTTATGGGTGCTTGTATGAAGCCTCCAGAACTAGCTATAGTAATAAGGTAAGTTGTCTGCAGTGGAATCACACAATTGTATCCTCAGAAATGCCCAGTTTTATTCATTGTCAGAAACAAAGTACTGTCAAAATGTGAGGGCTCTATTGTTAGCACACTGTGCCTTCCATACTTCTTGGATATCTTTGTTATCACCTTGGGACGAGAACGAGTATTTTTGGGTGCGGTCCGAAATTAAAGATGGCTGCTGGCGGCCATTTTGTACCAAAATTAGTGCAATCAGTTTTTTGTACAGAACTTCTGTATGAAAGTTCTGATTTGAATAACTTTTTGTATGAATGTTTAGTAACATGGAATACATCACATATAATACAGGTTTTTTTCTCGAGCAAAAATTATACAAATTAGATGAACTTTGATTTATTCAGTGCTACTTAAATTTTTGTAGGAATGTTTAATAACATGGAATACATCACATATAACGCAGGGTTTTTTCTCGAGCAGAAATTATGCAAATTAGATGAACTTTGGTTTATTCAGTGCTACTTATACACAGTAAGTGCATGTGTTAATACGGCTCGGGCTAGAGGCTGTATTTATGAACCGATCTTCACAAAACTTCTTGGGTACCTTTGTTATCACCGTGGGACGAGAATGTGTGTTTTTGGGTGCAGTCTGAAATTCAAGATGGCCACCAGCAGCCATTTTGTACCAAAATTAGTGCAATCAGGTTTTAGCTCACCTGACTGAAAGTCAGGGTGAGCTTTTCTTATCACCCTTCGTCCATCGTTCGTCGTCTGTCGTCCGTCATCTGTCGTCCTGCGTGAAGGTGGTGTTTGAGCCTCTTTCTCCTAAACCACTGGCCACATTTTAATTAAATTTCATGTAAGTAGTGGTTATATAGGGGCATTTTGATTTTTATCCAAAATAGGTTTCGGCTCATATTGATCAGAGGTGTGGGGAAAAAATGGCCAAATTTTTTGAAAATCTTCTAATGAACCACCAGTAGCAGAGACTTAATATGTGTCCTTTTGAGGTTTAGAATCAAGTTTGTTCAAGAGAAGTTTGTCAGGCATTATTTGCCTTGTTATGGGAGAGGCAAAAATTTTGGCCACGCCTAAAATTTCTATATTTTTATACTGTACCAATGACCCAGACTTAGCTGATGCTAACTCTTAAAAATCTAGGGCCAAACACAAATTTTGCCCCCCAATCCCCAAAATTTGCATTTAAAACCAAAAGAAATGATGTCCTAAAGGACCTCCATACTTTGTCCCCACTGCGCATGCGCAGTGTCAAGGACGTTCCAAAATTGGCGCCAATCATCATTCTTTGTTTGGCCCTTCATCAGTTAACATCTCACTGATCTTTGTGCTTGTAAATCTCAGTTTAAATGATGCCAGACACATAAATATTGGAGAAATGGTGATTCTAAGGAGGATAGAGAAGGAGGAGAGGAAAAAGGAGTGACAGAAAATATTCAGGGCTGCAACTTAAAATTTTGTTATGAAATTATGTTAAGTTGCCTATTTTCGAGGCATGGGCCTGTTGTTGTCATTCTTGCTTTGAAGTTGCACTGCTTATTCAGTGTTTCCTCTCTCCTTATCCTGTAAGTCCCCCCTTGCTATTCTAGCATGCTTTTGGCATATTTTTGAGTAAGATTACTACTAAAATTTCTTGGGAGAATTAGCTTGGTTACAGAATGAATTCTGTTATTTTCCCCATGTTTACGTTTTCACCCATGGGTGTTTAGACGTTGTGTTCTGCATCTACCATCTGATGTTCTGCAGATTCTTCTTTGGAAGTCTCTGTTTTGCATCAGATAGTGTGTAATATTGATATCTGATTTCGGGCCAGTATTGTCAGTGCCTGGAGTCATGTTTTCTGGTGTTTATACACTTCTTGTTTACATTGGCAACAGTCTCTTTTGAGGGGGGCTTTTTGCCTTTGGAGTAGTTTATCTCATTACAAGATACATTATTATTATCCGTAAGTGTTGCAATAATTATTTAAAATAATTTTAAAATTTTTTGACCACACTTACTCTTGGGATCCATTGGGGCTCAACGTTACTTTTCAGAAACTTGGGCTTCGCTGAAAAAATATTGTTCAAAAATTATTTTGCTTTTTTCAATGTTAATGGATCATGTTATTATGTATCTTTGTGTTTAGGGGTTTGTGCGAGTACTAGGACTTGTTGTTGTCTTTTCACAATGAAAGGACATTGTTCAAATTGTAATAGGAAGAAATCTTCCTCTGACTTTCATGATCATTGTATTAATTGTAGTCAGTGTACTCGCACTAACTCCTGTTCAATATGTCAATATTGGGATGACAAACATTGGAAACGTGTGTCACGGTATGTTGTTAGTGGAGAAAGGGCTATGCCGGTCCTTTCTCCGCAGGGTCACTCTAGTCTATCAGTTTCTATTTCAGAGGAACAAGAACAGGGTGATGTTTCCATGTTATCTTCCAAGAGTGCGCTTCCGTCGTCACAATTGAATGAAGAGCTAGCGGCAAAACTGCTCATGGAGATACGACAGTTGCCTAAGAGGTCCCTCGTAGGATCGACGGCGCTGTCGTCCGCTAGCTCGCCCGGTGTAGCGTCCATTCACCGAATGGTTCGGCAGCCGGGTTCGTCCGTTGTGGTCCAGGAGGAAATGTTGGGTGATGCGAGCACTATAAATATACTAGGTGCACACCCAGTGATGGCGGATGTTAGGAGAGATCGGAGGAAGCCTTCTAGTCCGGTTCCTAGCTCGTCCAGGTCCAGCCGGGCCGCAAGCGAGAGAGGCCCCTCTCTCGTACAACAACATCAGGGACCTGATGTTGTGGTACAAAATGTGTCGCAAGCGGAGCACAAGTCCATCGCTCGGGACGCACCGTTGTTTAGGCAGTCCGCGGAGCCTGCTCAGGCTTCCTCATCCTCTCACCAGCGCACACGACCGCACCTTGGCTACGTGACCTGCGGATATTCTACCAGCTTCGCCGATAAGGGATTCTTCGGCGACCAGGTCACGCCATCAAGTAGCCAGGGACACGAGGCCGGTAGACTCCGGACGTTCGCATAGGAAGAGTATGCAGGAGTCAGATGATGCGGAGCTTCCCGCGGCGAAGCAGCAAAAGACCGCCACTCCGCAGGCCTCAATGACGGACGTGCTTGCTCAGATAGCACAAATTATCGCAGCATCCCAGCAACCGACAGAATCGGTGTCGGATCGGGAATTATCCGGCGGCGCTGGGTCGGTACGCTCCGCCGAAGCATCGAGTGCGGACGATCGGGAGCATCATGAGGTCCGACCGGATGGTGAAAGGGATACGGATGACTTGGAGCTATCCCTTTCGGAACAACATAAAGCTGCCGTGGATTTCATCCGGCACTTCCTTCCTCACGTTGTTCCGTCGAGCCAGACTGCTGCAGTACCGGACAAGAGAATAATAGCATCATTGGACACTGAATTCTTTGAGCGGTTCAGAGACATCGTCCCTGAGTTTCCGTCTCAGTCCAATAATGTCACAAGAACATTTGAATTATTGAACGACGCTATATTCAAGCTTGCTTCCAAGACAGGCAAAGCTGGTTTCTTGTCCTCCAATGCTCTTAACCTGCCTTTCATTAATGCAAGGAATAAATTCGATACGGCAGGACAGGGTATTCCGAGAGTTCCTCTGCGTCTGGACGACGAGGCGGAAGACTTAGAATTGTCGTTACCGTCGTCTATGTCCGTTCCAACCGCGGTGTTGGATACGACAATCACGTCTAACAGGGCCAGTTTAGACGCTTTATCTTACGCAGACCACCTTACAAAGGCGTTATCACTGCGTCTTAAAGGGAAAGAATTCCAGGATATACAATCCTCTTTAAGACTTCTTTCAAGGGCAGTGGCTTATTCCACGTATAACTCCGCCCTCTCAGTGGCAAACCTGGAGTTGGTTAGACGTGACGCAGCCTTAGCTACATCCACACTCGTGGATAGTACGGTGAAGAACTCTCTCAGAGTCGCTTCGGTCTCCGGAGAACTTCTACTCGATGGCAAGCTTTCTGCAATCTACGATAAAATTACTAAGAAAGCTTCGGATTCTCTGCTATTTAAATCCGCTTCCAAAAAGTCGGATACGGCAGAGAAGAATAAGACAGGCACTTCTGGGTCTAATGCGCCCAAGAGAGGTTCCTATAGAGGTTCCGGTGCGTCCTCTTGGTCTTATTCAAGAGACCGTCAAGGCAGCGACTCACGTGCGGGACGTCCTTCGGGCCGGGACAATCAGTCGGACGCCCCGAGGTCGACGGGACGAGGTGCGGGTCGTGGAGGATGTGGTTTCTCCTCCCGCAGGCCTCGCAGGTCCAGGAGGTGATGGCTTCAACCTCTAGCGTGTTCCGGTTGTCGGAAGGTTGTCGAGTTTTTCAGAAGAGTGGGCGTCGATTACGGACGACCCTTGGGTGAGAGGGGTGATTTCGGAAGGTCTAAGAATATCCTTCAAACGAAAGTCTCCTTTAACTCGAAGTCCAAAATGGACTCAATTTCCGTCAAATCCGCAGAAAAGAGACGCTCTGTTATCGGAGGTGCAGTCTCTTTTAATGAAGAACGCGGTAGAGGTCGTAGAAGACCAGGAAACACCGGGATTCTACAGCCATCTGTTTCTGGTTCCGAAACCAGACGGCTCGTTCCGTCCAGTCATAGATTTGAGCTGGATAAACAAGCTGATCGTCGCTCCGAAATTTTATATGGAGACGATTCGGTCGGTCAGAGCGAGTATTCGGGTGAACGATTATGCTACAAGCATAGATCTCAAGGATGCGTACTTTCATGTCATGGTACATCCGACATTCAGAAAGTATCTACGCTTCGCAGTCCTAGGAATTGTGTATCAATTCCGGGCGATGTGCTTCGGATTGAACCTAGCACCCTGGGCTTTCACTCGGGTAATGAACTCGGTAATGATGTATTTCCGAGCTCATTCGTCTGCAGTAACGTCGGCCTACCTGGACGACATTCTTCAGAGGTACGGCAATGAGTTAATGCTTCAGAACGATGTGCAGAATCTGCTTCTATTACTCCGACGTCTCGGTTTTGTTATAAACGAGGAGAAGTCGGATCTGGTGCCATCCAAGTCATTCACTCATCTGGGAATGAGCTTCGAGACGCACAACAATCTCGTTCGTCTGCCGTTAACCAGAGCGAAATTAATCAGTTGTTGCGCTCGCTATTGTCTTCATGCAGACAAAGTCACAGCGAGGGAGTTTATGAGACTGATAGGTCTGTGCGGAGCCGCCGCGGATCTCATTCCGATGGGGTGGTTACGCACTCGTCCTCTCCAAATTTTCTTAACTCAGAATTGGAGTGTGAAGATTCATTCGCTTGACATAGACGTTCTCTTGTCAGATCAAGTGAAACAAGAGATTCAGACTTGGGCAAACATTCAGTGGTTAACTCAGGGAGTTCCGCTGCAGTTGCCGGATCCGAGTTTTACCATTATGACGGATGCCAGTCAAACAGGTTGGGGTGCAACATTGATCCCAACGGATTCGAGATGCCAGGGTCTTTGGGATCCACAGTTCCTAAGCAAGCACATAAACATCAAGGAAATGATGTCAATTTGGCTTGCGTTACGTCATTGGATGGACATTATTCACAAAGCTCATGTCCAAATTCTGTCCGACAATACGTCAGTAGTGGCGTATATACGGAACCAGGGAGGCACTCATTCCTTTCCGTTATTCAATTTAACGGAGAGAATCCTTCTGTTTGCTCTAGAACATCAAGTTCTACTTTCGGTCCGTCATATACCGGGTCGTCTGAATGTACTATCAGACTCCCTTTCACGGAAGGGTCGCTTGTTGCCGTCGGAGTGGACTCTCAACAAACAAGTATTCAATCAGATTTGCTACCAGTGGGAACGGCCAATGATAGACTTATTTGCGACACATCTCAACAATCAGTTGCAGACGTATGTGTCACCGTGCCCGGATCCAGAGCATTTGCAGTAGACGCTCTATCGATCTCATGGGACGGAATGATAGGATATGCGTATCCTCCAGCGCCGTTGATTCAGCAAATATTGCTAAAGATAAAACAATCTTAGTGCAAGATTCTGTTGGTAGCATCTCTGTCTCCACAGAGACCGTGGATAAATCTACTCAGGTGTCTGTTGTGGGACCTACCGCGAAAGCTTCCTCCACGGGAGGATCTTCTTTCGCAGGGGAAACCACGTCGACTTCATCACAACCCGCAAGGTCTCAACCTTCACGTTTTTCCGTTGTGCGGTCCTTCTTGCATGGCAAGCACTTTACAGGACGAGCAGTGGACGCGATTTCTAACTGTAGGAGGACCTCCTCTTCGCTAAATTATGCGGCTAAGTGGAAGGTTTTTCGTCGTTGGTGTAGGGATCATTCTGTTGATATTTTTGATCCCTCCATACCAGACATTGCAAACTTTCTAGTATACTTGTTTGACGAAATCAAACTGCAGCCTGTTACTATTAAGGGTTATAGGTCTATGTTATCTGATACCTATGCACATCATGATAGTTTACAAATTGGATCTAATGTCTCTTTATCTAAGTTAGTTAGAAACTTCTCGATAAATAGATCCAGAACTCTTAGGTTAATTCCTAAGTGGAATTTAGCTTGGGTTCTTCTTAAACTAAAGGAAAAGCCATTTGAGCCTCTTGGGACAGTAGATTTCAAATTCTTGTCTTATAAGACAGCTTTTCTCTTAGCTTTCTCTTCTGCTAGAAGAGTCAGTGAGCTTCATGCACTGTCGGTGGACGATTTTCACTATCGTAGTGTCGGGAACACTATCACCTTCACTACTAATGTTGGATTTTTAGCTAAGAATCAGGCTCCTAATAAATATCCGGAACCTATTGTTATTAAGGCTCTTCCGTCTTCAGACGGGCATAGGCCTTTACTCTGTCCTGTTAGAGCTTTACGCATTTATAAACAGAGATCTCAGTTTATCAGAAAGGGACGAAAACGTTTCTTTCTGTCTCTGATGCCTAATAGAAAGGACATTTCGGTCCATTCTATTGCTAGATGGATTCAATTAACTATCCGTACTGCTTATGAAAATTTATCTTCTTCCCAGCAGTCTGTGCTTAAGATTTCAGCTCATGAAGTAAGAGCTCTTTCTACATCTTGGGCTTACGCAAATAGTGTGGCTATTACAGATTTAATGAAGGCTGCTTATTGGTCTCAGCCATCCACATTCATGAATTTTTATCTCAGAAATATTGAGTCCATTTCTGGAGACCTGCATTGTTTAGGTCCGTTATCTGTTGCTCAGAATGTCGTCCACTAAACAGTTGCAACTATAGTTATGCTGGCTTTCTGTTCCGGCAGTGACTCCGTCCTGCTGCCCTCTTCGCTCTGGGCTATTTGACCCAGGGCAAGGGGAAGGGGGGGGGGGGGAGGGTGTTCCCTTAGGTCACCTGCTTTATAGTGAAAAGCAAGGGAATTCCTCCTCCGGAGTCAGTAATTCTGAGTCGTTTCCGGGATGTTTTTTAAGTGTAATATTAATGTTAAAATTCATTCATGTCATATTTTTAAAGTGTAGCTCGGTGTGAAGCATTTGTATATGTCAAGTGTCAAACGGGCATTAATATACAATCCTCGGACACTTTTAATGAATATAAAGAGTCTCAATTCTCTGGACTAACTTTATTTATTGGCTTACTTTAAAAATAATTAGTATAATGGGTTATACTGGATGTTAATAGAGAACATGAATGTTATTGTGCTCAATTATGAAGGGTATTGTATCTTTCTAATTTATCATAAAATAAGAAAGATACATGTAAAGCCTAATACTCCTTTTCTCCTTGAGGGGTTCACTCTATATTATATAGTTGAGCTTATTGGATTTTCCTCTATGTCCTAGGCCCTCCAGCCTTTTTACTATTCAGCTAAGTCTGGGTCATTGGTACAGTATAAAAATGTTAAAAAATTTATAGTAATTTATATATTTTTTATACTTACCAATGACCCAGACGGGGATGGCCCTCCCAGGAGTTGGGAACTCATACCTCCCCGCTGAGTACATAGCGCTGACCAGGCCTTGCCAGTAAGAATGATGATTGGTGCCAATTTCGGAACATCCTTGACACTGCGCATGCGCAGTGGGGGCAAAGTATGGAGGTCCTTTAGGACATGATTTCTTTTGGTTTTAGATGCAAAATTTGTGTTTGGCCCTAGATTTTTAAGAGTTAGCATCAGCTAAGTCTGGGTCATTGGTAAGTATAAAAAATATATAAATTACTATAAATTTTTTAACTTTCAGAACCGTGCGATCGATTTGAACCAAATTTGATATGAGATGATAATGGGTCATAAGTAGTTGATTGATGCCAAAAAAATTTTCTCATTGCCCCGTGGGAACCTCGGGAGCTAAAAATAGGAAAAACCTTAAAACTACCATATCTCCAAAACTACACGGCGCAGAGAATTCTTATTTTGTATAAAGCTTACTTTTATCCAGTAGAATAGAATGGTTAAAAAATCCCTATCGGTTTGATCACAAGGTACTTTTTTCAGGACTTTGAAAAAGTGCTGAGTCAGCACTTTTTAACACTGTAGGCAATGGGAAAAACATTAAAAAATCTTCTTCTCCAGATCCAGCAGGCAGAATCTTTTGATATTTGGTATGCAACATTGTAGGGTGGATCTGATTCAAGTTTGTTCAAATCGGCCCCCTGGGTTTATATTTGGGCTCAGTATAGGAGCCCGATTTCGAACTTAGTGCATTTCATGCAAATTTCTTTAAAAATCTTCTTCTCCAGATCCAGCAGGCAGAATCTTTTGATATATGGTATGCAACATTGTGGGGTGGATCGGATTCAAGTTTGTTCAAATCGGCCCCCTGGGTTTATATTTGGGCTCAGTATAGAAGCTCGAATTCGAACTTAGTGCATTTCAGGCAAATTTCTTCAAAAATCTTCTTCACCAGATCTAGCAGGCAGAATCTTTTGATATTTGGTATGCAACATTGTGGGGTGGATCTGATTCAAGTTTGTTCAAATCGGCCCCCTGGATTCATATTTGGGCTCAATATAGAAGCCCGAATTCGAACTTAATGTATTTCTGGCAAATGTCTTCAAAAATCTTCTTTTCCAGATCCATTTGGCAGAATCTTTTGATATTTGGTATGTGACATTGTGGGGTGGATCTGATTGAAGTTTGTTCAAATCGGCTCACTGGATTCATATTTGGGCTCACTATAGAAGCCCGAATTTGAACTTAATGCATTTCAGACAAATTTCTTCAAAAATTTTCTTCTCCAGATCCAGCAGGCAGAATCTTTTGATATTTGGTATGCACCATTGTGGGGTGGATCTGATTGAAGTTTGTTCAAATCGGCTCACTGGATTCATATTTGGGCTCACTATAGACGCCGAATTCGAACTTAGTGCATTTCAGGCAAATTTCTTCAAAAATCTTCTTCTCCAGATCTAGCAGGCAGAATCTTTTGATGTTTGGTATGCAACATTGTGGGGTGGATCTGATTCAAGTTTGTTCAAATCGGCCCCCTGGATTCATATTTGGGCTCACTATAGAAACCCGAATTTGAACTTAATGCATTTCAAGCAAATGTCTTCAAAAATCTTCTTCTCCAGATCCAGCAGGCAGAATCTTTTGATATTTGGTATGCAACATTGTGGGGTGGATCTGATTCAAGTATGTTCAAATCAGCCCCCTGGATTTATATTTGGGCTCATTATAGAAGCTCGAATTCGAACTTAGTGCATTTCGGGCAAATTTCTTAAAAAATCATCTTCTCCAGATCCAGCAGGCAGAATCTTTTGATATTTGGTATGCAACATTGTGGGGTGGATCCGATTCAAGTTTGTTCAAATCGGCCCCCTGGATTCATATTTAGGCTCACTATAGAAGCCCGAATTCGAACTTAATGCATTTCAGGCAATTGTCTTCAAAAATCATCTTCTCCAGATCCAGCAGGCAGAATCTTTTGATATTTGGTATGCAACATTGTGGGGTGGATCTGATTTAAGTTTGTTCAAATCGGCCCCTTGGATTCATATTTAGGCTCACTATAGAAGCCCGAATTCGAACTTAATGCATTTCAGGCAAATTTCTTCAAAAATCTTCTTCTCCAGTTCCAACAGGCAGAATCTTTTGATATTTGGTATGCAACATTGTGGGGTGGATCTGATTCAAGTTTGTTCAAATCGGCCCCCTGGGTTTATATTTGGGCTCACTATAGAAGCTTGAATTCAAACTTAGTGCATTTCAGACAAATGTCTTAAAAAATCTTCTTCTCCAGATCCAGCAGGCAGAATCTTTTGATATTTGGTATGCAACATTGTGGGGTGGATCTGATTCAAGTTTGTTCAAATCGGCCCCCCCTGGATTCATATTTGGGCTCACTATAGAAGCCCGAATTTGAACTTAGTGCATTTCAGGCAAATTTCTTAAAAAATCTTCTCCAGATTCAGCAGGCAGAATTTTTTGATATTTGGTATGCAACATTGTGGGGTGGATCTGATTGAATTTTGTTCAAATAACTTAGTGCATTTCAGGCAAATTTCTAAGAAAATCATTTTCTCAAGATCCAGCAGGCAGAATCTTTTGATATTGGGTATGCACCATGCTTGGGGGGGGGGGGGGGGGGGGGAGATTCAAGTTTGTTCAAGCCAAGTCCCTGGGTTCATATTTGGACTCACTGTGGTAGCCCGAATTATAACTTCGTTCAAAATGAGGAATTTTCTTTAAAAATCTTCTTCAGATCCAGCAGTTGGAATGTTTTGATATTTGATATGCAGTATCCTTAGGGGGGTGAGATTCAAGTTTGTACAAGCCATGCCCCTAGGTCCATATTTGGACTCACTGTGGGAGCTTGAATTGTAACTTAGTTCAAAATGAGGAATTTTCTTTAAAAATCTTCTTCTTCAGATTCAGCAGTCGGAATGTTTTGATATTTGGTGTGCAGCATCCTTTGGGGGTGAGATTCAAGTTTGTTAAAGCCAAGTCCCTGGGTTCATATATGGACTCCCCGTGGGAGCCCGAATTAGAACTTAGTTCAATATGAGGAATATTCTTTAAAAATCTTCTCTTTTTTTTAGATCCACTGGTCAGAATCTTTGGATATTTGGTATAAGCTTTTCTTAGGAGGAGCAGATGCAACTTGTTGAAATCAATTCTCTGGGTTGATATTTTGGCTACCATGTCAGGTGAGCGCCCTCAGGCCCCTTGGGGCCTCTTGTTTTGTACAGAACTGCTGTATGAAAGTTTTGATTTGAATAAATTTTTCTGTGAATGTTTAGTAACATGGAATACATCACATATAATACGGGTTTTTTTCTCGTGCAGAAATTATGCAAATTAGATGAACTTTGATTTATTCAGGCAACTTATACACAGTAAGTGCACATGTCAATACGCCTAGGGCTGGAGGCTGTATTTATGAACCGATCTTCACGAAACTCCTTGGGTATCACCTTGGGACGAGAACGAGTGCTTTTGGGTGCGGTCCAAAATTCAGGATGGCTGCTGGTGGCCATTTTGAAAATACCAAAATTAGTGCAATCAGTTTTTTGTACAGAACTTCTGAATGAAAGTTCTGACTTGAATAAATTTTGTATGAATGTTTAGTAACATGGAATACATCACATATAATATGGGTTTTTTCTCGAGCAGAAATTATGCAAATTAGATGAACTTTGATTTATTCAGTGCTACTTATACACAGTAAGTGCACGTGTCAATACAGCTCGGGCTAGAGGCTGTATTTATGAACCGATCTTCACAAAACTTCTTGGGTACCTTTGTTATCACCTTGGGACGAGAACGAGTGTTACTGGGTGCGGTCCAAAATTCAAGATGGCTGCCAGTGGCCATTTTGTATTGAAATTAAGTCCAATCAGTTTTTTGTACACAACTTCTATACGGCTCAGGCTAGAAGCCTTATTTATGAACCGATCTTTAAGAAACTTCCTGGGTACCTTTGTTATCACCGTGGGACGAGAACGAGTCTTTTGGGGTGCGATCCAAAATTCAAGATGGCCACCAGCAGCCATTTTGTACCAAAATTAGTGCAATCAGTTTTTTGTACAGAACTTCCGAGAGGTCCTCGGTTCGAATCCCACCTGCGGCAACTGCGTTGTGTCCTTGGGCAAGACACTTCAACCCCATTGTCCACGTGGGGGCGCAGTGGCGTTGTGTACTAAGGCGTACTGCACGTCGACGGTGCACCTATCTTCAACCAATGCTAACCCTGCTTGTGTGGAGTCAGTATGTTGGGGAGCTGACAGTTGCTCGCCGTTGCTCGGTGGTTCTCTCTGGGTACTCAGGCTTCCTCCACCCATAAAACTGTTGCGGTCATTATTAGCCATAGTGCAGAAATATGTGACCTTAAACACCAATAAATAAATAAATAGAGTCTGTATTTATGTAAGTGCACATGTCAATACGGCTTGGGCTGGAGGCTGTATTTATGAACCGATCTTCACGAAACTTCTTGGGGTACCTTTGTGATCACCTTGTGACAGGAACGAGTGTTTTGGGGTGCCTTTATTAGCTCACCTGACTAAAAGTCAGTTTGAGCTTTTGGCGTCCGTTGTCTGTTAACTTTCGCAACTCGGTCTTCTCCTTCAAAACTACTAGCCCAAACCCAAACAAATTTGACATACAGTATATTGGAGGTATCTTCTTTCCAGTTTGTTAAAATGAACTTGGTGCCCCCTCTGGGGTGGGAGTGATGCCCCAAAAGCATAAATTTCTCCTGAAACCTTCTTCTTATGAACCACCAGTCAGAATGATGTGATATTTCGTATGTAAGCTCCTTTGGTACTCAAGATTCAAGTTTGTTCAATATTTGGGCTCGCTATGGGAGGATCCCCATTTTGTGCCCCGCCCAAAATTTCTATTTTTCCGAACCAAGAAGCCAATTTGAACCAAATTTGCTATGAGATATTATTGGGTCCTAAGTACTTGATTCATGCCCAAAAAAATTTTCCCGCTGCCTCGTGGGAACCTCAGGAGATAAAAATAGAAAAAAATTAAAAACGCCCATATCTCCCAAAC
Source organism: Pictodentalium vernedei (assembly GCA_031216915.1). NCBI lineage: Eukaryota > Metazoa > Mollusca > Scaphopoda > Dentaliida > Dentaliidae > Pictodentalium > Pictodentalium vernedei. The sequence goes on along the minus strand of CM062294.1, from coordinate 473,465,678 downwards.
TACATGGCACTGAGAATTCTTATTTGGTGTGAAGCTTCCTTAGGACTAACAGAATGGAATGGTAAAAAAAAATTGCTATCGGTTTTATCATGGGGTACTACTTTGGGACTTTGAAAAAGTGCTGAGTAAGCATTTTTTAACACTGTGGGTAATGGGAAAAACATTTAACACTACTTTTCTCCCAAACCACTGCTCCAAAAGCTTTCAAATTTCACATATAACATCTTTGGAAGATTGTTTCAACTGTTCATTGAAATCAATTCCCTATGGGAGCCCAAATGTTTAAATTAGTGCAGTATGAGGAATATTCTTTAAAAATCTTCTTCAGATCTACCAATGAGAATCTTTTGATATTTGGTATGCAGCATCCTTTAGGGGTGAGATTCAAGTTTGTTCAAGCCAAGTCCCCAGGTTCATATTTAGGCTGAAAATTTGGGGTCCCAGTCCGGTCTTAGAAATTTTTGACCAAAATCCGGAAGTGAGTTTTTTGTTTTTTATTTGTTTTGGTCAATTTTAAGACAAAAATTTTTTTTTTTTTTTTACACTGAAAAATTGGGGTTCTGGGTGGGACTTTTGGACCAAAAATCCGGAAATTAGTTTTTTTATACTGTACCAATGACCCAGACATAGCTGGTGCTAACTCTAAAAAATCCAGGGCCAAACACAAATTTTGCCCCGCAATCCCCAAAATTTGCATCTAAAACCAAAAGAAATCATGTCCTAAAGGACCTCCATACTTTGCTCTTACTGCGCATGCGCAGTGTCAAGGACGTTCCGAAATTGGCGCCAATTATCATTCTCTGTTTGGCCCTTCATCAGTCAACATCTCACTGATCTTTGTGCTTGTAAATCTCAGTTTAAAGGATGCCAGACACGTAATTATTGGAGAAATGGTGATTCTAAGGAGGATATAGAAGGAGGAGAGGAAAAAGGAGTGACAAAAAATAATCAGGGCTGTACTTAAAATTTTTTATGAAATTATGTTAAGTTGCCTATTTTCGAGGCATGGGCCTGTTGTTGTCATTCTTGCTATAAAGTTGCACTGCTTATTCAGTGTTTCCTCTCCCCTGGTCTTCTAAGTCCCCCCTTGCTATTCTCCCATGCTTTTGGCATATTTTTGAGAAAGATCATTTCTAAATTCTCTTGGGAGAGTTAGCTTGGTTACAGAATGTATTCTGTTATTTTCCCCATAGTTACGTTTTCACCCATGGGTGTATAAACGTTGTGTTCTGCATCTACCATCTGATGTTCTGCAGATTCTCCCCTGGGAGTCTCTGTCTTGCATCAGATAGAGTGTAATTTTGATGACTGATTTCGGGCCAGTATTGTCAGTGCCTGGAGTCATGTTTTCTGGTGTTTTTACACTGTTTGTTTACATTGGCAACAGTCTCTTTTGAGGGGGGCTGTTTACCTTTGGAGTAGTTTATCTCACTATAAGATACATTATTATTATCCGTAAGTGTTGCATTAATTATTTAATATAATTTTAAAATTTTTGACCACACTTAGCCTTGGGATCCATTGGGGCTCAACGTTACTTTTCAGAAACTTGGGCTTCGCTGAAAAAATATTTTTCAAAAATTATTTTGATTTTCAATTGTTTTTTCAATATTAATGGATCATGTTATTATGTATCTTTGTGTTTAGGGGTTTGTGCAAGTACTAGGACTTGTTGTTGACTTTTCACAATGAAAGGATATTGTTCAAATTGTAATAGGAAGAAATCTTCCTCTGACTTTCATGATCATTGTATTAATTGTAGTCAGTGTACTCGCACTAATCCCTGTTCTATATGTCAATATTGGGATGACAAACATTGGAAACGCGTGTCACGATATGTTGTTAGTGGAGAAAGGGCTATGCCGGCTCTTTCTCCGCAGGGTCACTCTACTCTATCAGTTTCTATTTCAGAGGAACAAGAACAGGGTGATGTTTCCATGTTATCTTCCGCAAGTGCGCTTCCGTCGTCACAAATGAATACAGAGCTAGCGGCAAAAGTGCTCATGGAGATAAGACAAATGTCGTCCGCTAGCTCGCCCGGTGTAGCGTCCATTCACCGAATGGTTCGGCAGCCGGGTTCGTCCGATGCGGCCCAGGAGGAAATGTTGGGTGATGCGAGCACTATAAACATTCAACGTGCACACCCAGTGACGGCGGATAGTAGGAGAGATCGGAGGAAGCCTTCGAGTCCGGTTCCTAGCTCGTCCAGGTCCAGCCGGGCCGCGAGCGAGAGAGGCCCCTCTCTCGTACAACAACATCTGGGACCAGATGTTGTGGTACAAAATGTGTCGCAAGCGGAGCACACGTCCGTCGCTCGGGACGCTCCGTTGTATAGGCAGTCCGCGGAGACTGCTCAGGCTTCTTCCTCTCACCAGCGCACACGACCGCACCTTGGCTACGTGACCGCCGATATTTTACCAGCTTCGCCATCAGGGATTCTTCGGCGACCAGGTCACGCCATCCGGTAGCCAGGGGCACGAGGCCGGTGGACTCCGGACGTTCGCATAGGAAGAGTATGCGGGAGTCACCAGATGTGGAGCTGCCCTCGGCGAAGCAGCGAAAGACCGCCTCTGCAGGCCTCGATGTCGGACGTGCTTGTTCAAATAGCACAACTTATCGCAGCATCCCAGCAACAGACAGAAACGGTGTCGGATCGGGAATTATCCGACGGCGCTGGGTCGGTACGCTCCACCGAAGCATCGGGTGCAGACGACCGGGAGCATCATGAGGTCCGACCGGATGGTGAAAGGGATACGGATGACTTGGAGCTATCCCTTTTGGAACAACATAAAGCTGCCGTGGACTTCATTCGGCACTTTCTTCCTCAAGTTGTTCCGTCGGGCCAGACTGGTGCAGTTCCGGACAAGAGAATTATAGCGTCATTGGACTCTGATTTCTTTGAGCGGTTCAGGGACATCGCTCCCGAGTTTCCGTCTCAGTCCAAAAATGTTGCAAGAACATTTGAATTATTGAACGACGCTATATTCAAACTTGCTTCCAAAACAGGAAAAGCGGGTTTCTTGTCCGCCAATACTCTCAACCTGCCTTTCATTAATGCAAGGAATAAATTCGATACGGCAGGACAGGGTATCCCGAGAGTTCCTCTGCGTATGGACGACGAGGCGGAAGACTTAGAATTATCATTACCGTCGTCTGCGTCTATTCCAACCGTGGTGTTGGAGACGACTATTTCGTCTAACAGAGCCAGTTTAGATGCTTTATCTTACGCAGACCACCTTACTAAGGCGTTATCACTGCGTCTTCAAGGGAAAGAATTCCAGGATATACAATCCTCTTTAAGACTTCTTTCAAGGGCAGTAGCTTATTCCACGTGTAACTCCGCCCTTTCAGTGGCAAACCTGGAGTTGGTTAAACGTGACGCAGCCCTAGCTACATCCACACTCGTGGATAGTAAGGTGAAGAACTCTCTCAGAGTCGCTTCGGTCTCCGGAGAACTTCTCTTCGACGGCAACCTTTCTGCAATTTATGATAAAATTACTAAGAAAGCTTCGGATTCTCTGCTGTTCAAATCTGCTTCTAAGAAGTCGGACACGGCAGATAAGAGTAAGACAGGCACTTCTGGGTCTAATGTGCCCAAGAGAGGTTCCTATAGAGGTTCCGGTGCGTCCTCTTGGTCTTATTCAAGAGACCGTCAAGGCAGCGACTCACGTGCGGGACGTCCTTCGGGCCGGGACAACCGGTCGGACGCCCCGAGGTCGACGGGACGAGGTGCGGGTCGTGGAGGACGTGGTTTCTCCTACCGCAGGCCTCGCAGGTCCAGGAGGTGATGGCTTCAACCTCTATCGCGTGCCAGTTGGCGGAAGGTTGTCGAGTTTTTCACAAGAGTGGGCGTCGATTACGGACGACCCTTGGGTGAGAGGGGTGATTTCGGAAGGTCTAAAGATATCCTTCAAACGAAAGCCTCCATTAACTCGAAGTCCAAAATGGACTCAACTTCCGTCAAATCCGCAGAAAAGAGACGCTCTGTTATCAGAGGTGCAGTCTCTTTTAATGAAGAACGCGGTAGAGGTCGTAGAAAACCAGGAGACACTGGGATTCTACAGCCATCTGTTTCTGGTCCCGAAACCAGACGGCTCGTTCCGTCCAGTCATAGATTTGAGCTGGATAAACAAGCTGATCGTCGCTCCGAAGTTTTATATGGAGACGATTTGATCGGTCAGAGCGAGTATTCGGGTGAACGATTATGCAACAAGCATAGATCTCAAAGATGCGTACTTTCACGTCATGGTACATCCGACATTCAGAAAGTATCTACGCTTCGCAGTCCTAGGGGTGGTGTATCAATTCCGGGCGATGTGATTCGGATTGAATCTAGCACCCTGGGCTTTCACTCGAGTAATGAACTCGGTAATGATGTATTTCCGAGCTCATTCGTCTGCGGTAACGTCGGCCTACCTAGACGACATTCTTCAGAGGTACGGCAACGAGTTAATGCTTCAGAACGATGTGCAGAATCTGCTTCTATTGCTCCGACGTCTCGGTTTTATAATAAACGAGGAGAAGTCGGATCTGGTGCCGTCCAAGTCATTCACACATCTGGGAATGAGCTTCGAGACGCACAACAATCTCGTTCGTCTGCCGTTAACCAGAGCGAAATTAGTCAGTTGTTACGCTCGCTATTGTCTGCACGCAGACAAAGTCACAGCGAGAGAATTTATGAGACTGATAGGTCTGTGCGGAGCCGCTGCGGATCTCATTCCGATGGGGCGGTTACGCACGCGTCCTCTCCAAATTTTCTTGACTCAGAATTGGAGTGTGAAAATTCATTCGCTCGACATAGACGTTCTCTTGTCAGATCAAGTGAAACGAGAGATTCAGACTTGGGCAAACATTCAGTGGTTAACTCAGGGAGTTCCGCTGCAGTTGCCGGATCCGAGTTTTATCATTATGACGGATGCCAGTCAAACAGGTTGGGGTGCATCATTGATCCCAACGGATTCGAGATGCCAGGGTCTTTGGGATCCGCAATTCCTGGGCAAGCACATAAACATCAAGGAAATGATGTCAATTTGGCTTGCGTTACGTCACTGGATGGACATTATTCACAATGCTCATGTCCAAATCCTATCCGACAATACGACAGTAGTGGCGTATATACGGAATCAGGGAGGCACTCATTCAATTCCGTTGTTCAATCTAATGGAAAGAATCCTTCTGTTTGCCCTAGAACATCAAGTTCTTCTTTCGGTCCGTCATATACCAGGTCGTCTGAACGTACTAGCAGACTCCCTTTCATGAAAGGGTCGCTTGTTGCCGTCGGAGTGGACTCTCAACAAACAAGTATTCAATCAGATTTGCTACCAGTGGGAACGGCCAATGATAGACTTATTTGCGACACATCTCAACAATCAGTTGCAGACGTATGTGTCTCCGTGTCCGGATCCAAGAGCATTTGCAGTAGACGCTCTGTCGATCCCTTGGGACGGAATGATAGGATATGCGTATCCTCCAGCGCCGTTAATTCAGCAAGTATTGCTAAAGATAAAACAATCTCAATGCAAGATTCTGTTGGTAGCATCTCTATCTCCACAGAGACCGTGGATAAATCTACTCAGGTGTCTGTTGTGGGACCTACCGCGAAAGCTTCCTCCACGGGAGGATCTTCTTTCGCAGGGGAGATCGCGTCAACTCCATCACAACCTGCAAGGTCTCAATCTTCACGTTTTTCCGTTGTGCGGTCCTTTACAGGACGAGCAGTGGACGCGATTTCTAACTGTAGGAGGACCTCCTCTTCACTAAACTTTGCGGCTAAGTGGAAGGTTTTTCGTCGTTGGTCTAGGGATCATTCTGTTGATATTTTAGATCCCTCCATACCAGACATTGCAAACTTTCTAGTATACTTGTTTGACGAAATCAAACTGCAGCCTGTTACTATTAAGGGTTATAGGTCTATGTTATCTGATAGCTATGCACATCATGATAGTTTACAAATTGGATCTAATGTCTCTTTATCTAAGTTAGTTAGAAACTTCTCGATAAATAGACCCAGAACTCTTAGGTTAATTCCTAAGTGGAATTTAGCTTGGGTTCTTCTTAAACTGAAGGAAAAGCCATTTGAACCTCTTGGGACAGTAGATTTCAAATTCTTGTCTTATAAGACAGCTTTTCTCTTAGCTTTCTCTCCTGCTAGAAGAGTCAGTGAGCTTCATGCACTGTCGGTGGATGATTCTCACTATCGTAGTGTCGGGAACACTATCACCTTCACTACTAATGTTGGATTTTTAGCTAAGAATCAGGCTCCTAATAAATATCCGGAACCTATTGTTATTAAGGCTCTTCCGTCTTCAGACGGGCGTAGGCCTTTACTCTGTCCTGTTAGAGCGTTACGTATCTATAAACAGAGATCTCAGTTTATCAGAAAGGGACGAAAACGTTTCTTTCTGTCTCTGATGCCTAATAGAAAGGACATTTCGGTCCATTCTGTTGCTAGATGGATTCAATTAACTATCCGTACTGCTTATGAAAATTTATCTTCTTCTCAGCAGTCTGTGCTTAAGATTTCGGCTCATGAAGTAAGAGCTCTTTCTACTTCTTGGGCTTACGCTAATAGTATTGCTATTACAGATTTAATGAAGGCTGCTTATTGGTCTCAGCCATCCACATTCACAAATTTTTATCTCAGAAATATTGAGTCCATTTCTGGAGACCTGCAGTGTTTAGGTCCGTTATCTGTTGCTCAGAATGTCATCCACTAAACAGTTGCAACTATAGTTATGCAGGCTTTCTGTTCTGGCAGTGACTCCGTCCGGCTGCCCTCTTCGCTCTGGGCTATTTGACCCAGGGCAAGGGGAAGGGGGGGGGGGGGGGGAGGGTGTTCCCTTAGGTCACCTGCTTTAAGGTGAAAACCAAGGGAATACCTCCTCCGAAGTCAGTATTTCTGAGTCGTTTCCGGGATGGTTTTAAAGTGTAATTTTAATGTTAAAAATTCATTCATGTCATATTTTTAAAGTGTAGCTCGGTGTGAAGCATTTGTATATGTCTAGTGTCAAACGGGCGTTAATATACAATCCTCGGACACTTTTAAAGAATATAAAGAGTCTCAATTCTCTGGACTAACTTTATTTATTGGCTTACTTTAAAAATAATTAGTATAAAGGGTTATACTGGATGTTAATAGAGAACATGAATGTTATTGTGCTCAATTATGAAGGGTATTGTATCTTTCTAATTTAACATAAAATAAGAAAGATACATGTAAAGCCTAATACTCCTTTTCTCCTTGAGGGGTTGCCTCTTTACTATATAGTTGAGCTTATTGGATTTTGGCGCCAATTTCGGAACGTCCTTGACACTGTGCATGCGCAGTAAGGGCAAAGTATGGAGGTCCTTTAGGACATGATTTCTTTTGGTTTTAGATGCAAAGTTTGGGGATTGGGGGGCAAAATTTGTGTTTGGCCCTGGATTTTTTAGAGTTAGCACCAGCTATGTCTGGGTCATCGGTAAGTATAAAAAATATATAAATTACTATAAATTTTTTAACTTTTTGGTTTTTTATGCGTTTTGGTCAATTTTAAGACAAAATTTTTTATTTTTTTTTACACTGAAAATTTGGGATCCGGGTGGCACCAAAATCCGGAAATGAGTTTTTTTGTTTTTTTTGCATTTAGGACAACTTGGTCCAGGTGAGCGTTTCAGGCTCTCTTGAGCCTCTAGTTATCACTGTGCTATGAGAACAAATATTTTTGGGTTCAGTCAGACCCACTCTGGGACTCCAAGATTTCTTTTCTAGTTTAGCATCAAACTGTCACCCCACCTTTACAGTACTTTACCTACAAATTTGTTACAGGCTACGGTCAGCATTTATGTACAGATCGTTACAATACTTTACATGTACCTTTGTTATCAGGTCATTACCTAGATGTTTGTCATTGCTGTATCACATACTATACATGTACATGTCTTAAACAAGTTGAGCTACAGTGTCATTGACACTTTCATTTATACTTACCAATGGCCCAGACGGGTATGATCTTCCCATGAGTGGGCACTCATACCTCCCCGCTTTGTTATTATGTAGTACTCTTTTCTACAAAGAATGATGTTGGCGCTAATTTCGGACACTTCCTGGCGACTGCACTTGTGCAGAGAGTAAAAGTATGGAGGGCCAGATAGGACTTTTAAGTTTGCACCAGCTAAGTCTGGGCCATTGGTAAGTATAAAAAATATACAAATTACTTTAAATTTATAATTTTAGGCCAAAAAATAACAGTATAGTCACAGGATATAGACTGTCAAATTATGTAAAAATCTCAAGGCCTTCAAGGGTTAAAAACAGACATGAACAGAACCAATTTAATGCTGAAGTTAAAGTTGTAGGGCTAAAATTAATATGCAGTGATGCCATATGCAAGCCTGGAAATAAGTAGACTGTCATTTGCAGAATGAGGTTCACAGAGGGTGAAATTGGTGATGCTACAGCACGGTAACATTACTAAATTTACCCTCTGTGAACCTCAATCTGAATCAAGATCTCAGGCCTAAATAGAAAGGTACCCAAGGATAAATTGGGTAATACTCGCCCACTGTATGGGATAGCATCAGCAAATTCCCCCTTTTGGGACATCATTCTGCAAATGACAGATTGCTTATTTCCAGGTTAGATCATATTTTATCGAAAGGTGTGCTCATTAATGTTATTATGCCTCTGACCTCTAAAGGAGGATTTGGGGGGTATCTAGTAAAGACCTCTGTCCGTCTGCCCGTACATATGTTTTGGATTGTAATTTCAAAGCCATCAGTCGGATTTCGATCTCCTTTGGTATGCTGATAGACCTGCATGGAGGAATGGATATGCACAAGGAACGAGTTCCGTCCAGTTATTTTTCCCAGAGATATGGCCCCTTTTCACTCTTTTGACCAAGAACATTTTTCGCCCTGGCATTATGACAAATTTCAGTATTTTGACAGTGTGCAGAGGGTCAACTCTTAACCTGCTGAATATTTACAAGATATTTTTATTCCCCTCCCCCAGCGAGGATATATAGGAATTGCCTTGTCCATCCATCCGTCCATTTGTCTGTCAGTCCATCCATTCATCTGTCCGTCCGTCCGTCCGTCCGTCCGTCCCGAAATTCAGTCATGAATAACTTGTAAAGTACTGTTTTGAGTGACTTGATATTTGGTATACAAGTGTATCCTATTGCTGTATACCCATAGTGAAATACAGGTGTTGTGCAAGATTTTATTGCCAGAGTCATTGCTCTTTATGGACTTAGAATTTGTCTGCTTTGAAATTAATTCATGAATAACTTGTAGAGTACTCAGTGGAATGACTTCATATTTGGTGTGCAAGTCTATCCTATTGATGTCTACCAACAGTACAAGGCAGATGTTATGCGGTGTATTATTGCAGGAGTTATTGCATTTTATGGACTTTGATTTTGTATGTCCCAAAATTCAATCCTGAATAACATGTTTAATTAAGGGTGGCTTCATGGTGTAAACAACTCCACCCACAATTTCTAATGCAGAGATTTGAAACTTTAGGATATGGTTACACATGTCTTGCAGATGCAGAACATGTTTAAAGTTTGCAGAAAAATATTATTTTTATACTGTACCAATGACCCAGACATAGCTGGTGCTAACTCTTAAAATATAGGGCCAAACACAAATTTTGCCCCCCAATCCCCAAAATTTGCATCTAAAACCAAAGAAAACATGCCCTGAATGGCCCTCCACACTTCACCTCTACTGCACATGCGCAGTGTCAAGGACGTTCCGAAATTGGCACCATTAATCATTCTAAGTTTGGCCCTTCATCAGTTAACATCTGACTGATCTTTGTGCTTGTAAATCTCAGTTTAAATGATGCCAGACACATAAATATTAGTGAAATGGTGATTCTAAGGAGGATAGAGAAGGAGGAGAGGAAAAATGTGTGACAGAATATTATCAGGGCTGTAACTTAAAATATTTTTATACTGTACCAATGACCCAGACTTAGCTGGTGCTAACTCTAACAAAACCAGGGCCAAACACAAATTTTGCCCCCCAATCCCCAAAATTTGCATCCAAAACAAAAAGAAATCATGTCCTAAAGGACCTCCATACTACGCCTCTACTGCGCATGCGCAGTGACGCAGTCGTCCCGAAATTGGCGCCAATTATCATTCTCTGTTTGGCCCTTCATCAGTCAACATCTCACTGATCTTTGTGCTTGTAAATCTCAGTTTAAAGGATGCCAGACACGTAATTTTTGGAGAAAATGTGATTCTAAGGAGGATAGAAGGAGGAGAGGAAAAAGAAGTGGCAAAAAATAATCAGGGCTGTACTTAAAATTTTTTGATGAAATTATGTTAAGTTGCCTATTTTCGAGGCATGGGCCTCTTGTTGTCATTCTTGCTAATTGTTGCACTGCTTATTCAGTGTTTCCTCTCCCCTAGCCTTCTAAAGTCCCCCCTGGCAATTCTCCCATGCTTTTGGCATATTTTTGAGAAATTTCATTTCTAAAATTTCCTGGGAGAGTTGCTTGGTTGGTTACAGAATGTTTTCTGTTATTTTCCCCATAATTACGTTTTCACCCATGGGTGTATAACGTTTGTGTTCTGCATCTTCCATCTGATGTTCTACAGATTCTCCCCTGGGAGTCTCTGTTTTGCATCAGATAGAGTGTAATTGATGACTGATTCCGGGCCAGTTTTTTCAGTGCCTGGAGTCATGTTTTCTAGTGTGTTTACACTGTTTGTTTTCATTGGCAACAGCCTTTTTTGAGGGGGGCTGTTTGCCTTTGTGGTAGTTTATCTCATTATAAGATACATTTATATTATCCGAAAGTGTCTCATTAATTATTTTATATAAATTAAAAATTTTTGACCACACTTTGCCATCGGATCCATCGGGGCTCAACGTTACTTTTCAGCAACTTGGGCTTCTCTGAAAAAATATATTTTTATACTGTACCAATGACCCAGACATAGCTGGTGCTAACTCTTAAAATATAGGGCCAAACACAAATTTTGCCCCCCAATCCCCAAAATTTGCATCTAAAACTAAAGAAAACATGTCCTGAAAGGCCCTCCACACTTCGCCCCTACTGCGCATGCGCAGTGTCAAGGACGTTCCGAAATTGGCGCCATTAATCATTCTAAGTTTGGCCCTTCATCAGTTAACATCTGACTGATCTTTGTGCTTATAAATCTCAGTTTAAATGATGCCAGACACATAAATATTAGTGAAATGGTGATTCTAAGGAGGATAGAGAAGGAGGAGAGGAAAAGAATGTGTGACAGAATATTATCAGGGCTGTAACTTAAAATTTTTTAATGAAATTATGTTAAGTTACCTATTTTCATGGCAGCAGCCATTTTGTTGTCATTCTGATTATTTAGTTACACTGTTTTTTTAAGTGTTTTCCTCTCTCCCTGTCCTTTAAGTTCCCCCTTGCTATTCTCCCATGCTTTTGGCATAGTTTTTGTAATTATTATTACTAAATTTTCTTGGGAGTTTTAGCTGAATAACAGAATGAATTCTGTTCTTTCCCCATGTTTACGTCTTCACCTACGGGTGGTTAGGCGTTGTGTTCTGCATCTACCATCTGATGTTCTGCAGTTTCTTCCCTGGAAGTCTCTGTTTTGCATCAGATAGTGTATTTTTGGTAACTGATTTCGGGCCTGGGTGCCTGGAGTCTTATTTTAGTGTTTTTACACTCATTGTTTACATTTACAACAACCCTCTGTGTGAGGGGGGGATTTCTAAAAAATAATATCTTATTATTGTTCGTAAGTGTTGCATAAATTGTTTAAAATATTTTTAAATTTTTTGTCCACACTTAGGCTTGGGATCCATTGGGGCTCAACGTTACTTTTCAGAAACTTGGGCTGTTCTGAAAAAATATTTTTTCAAAATATTTTGATTTCAATTATTTTTTCTATATTAATGGATCATATTATTATTATGTATTTGATTGCCAGGGGTTAGTGCGAGTACCAGGACTTGTTTTCTTTTCACATTGAAAGGATATTGATCAATTGTTTTAAGAGGAAGTCTTCCTCTGACTTTATTATCATTATATATGTGGTCAGTGTACTCGCATTAATTCCTGTTCTGTATCGTATGATTTCGATGACAATATGGGAAGCGTATGTCACGGTATGTTGTTGGGGATTTGGACACTCCGGTCCTTTCCCCGCAGGGTCACTCTACTTTATCAATTTCTATTTCAGACTATCAAGATTAGGGTGATGTATCTGTGATGTCTTCCAACAGTGTGCCTCCGTCGTCACAATTAATGAAGGGCTAGCGGAAAAGTGCTCATGTAAATACGCCAATTGCCTAAGAGGACCCTAGTAGGTTCGACGGCCTTTGACGTCCGCTAGCTCGCCCGGTGTAGCATCCATTCGCCGAATGGTTCGGTAGCCGGGTTCGTCCGTTGCGGTCTAGAAGGAATTTTGGGGTGATGCGAGCACTATAAATTAACCTAATGCACACCCAGTGACGGCGGATCGGAGGGAGAACGCAGGAAACCTTTTAGTCCGGTTCATAGCTCGTTCCGGTCCATCCGGACGGCAAGCGAGAGAGGCCCCTCTCTCGTTCAACAACATCTGGCCCCAGATGTTGTGGTACAAAATGTGTCGCAAGCGGAGCATACGTCCGTCGCTCGGGACGCTCCGTTGTATAGGCAGTCCGCTGAGACTGCTAAGGCTTCCTCTTCTCGTCAGCGCACACGACCGCTCCTTGGCTGCGTGACCGCCGATATATTACCAGCTTCGCCGATCAAGGATTCTTCGGCGACCAGGTCACACCATCCGGTAGCCAGGGACACGAGGCCTGCAGACTCCGGACGTTCGCATAGGAAGTGTGCGGGAGTCAACGTACACGGAGCTTCCGGCGGCAATGCATCGTAAGACCACTACTGCACAGGCCTCGGGAACGGACGTGCTTTCCTTAATAGCACAGTTTATCGCAGCATCCCAGCATCAACTGAATCTGTCGCATATATTTTATCCGACGATGCTGGGTCGGGACGCTCCGCGGAAACGGGTACGGACGTCCGAAAGTTTCATCCGGTCCGACGGGATACCGAAAGGGATTCGGAGGATTTCGAGCTTTCCCTTTCGGAACAACATATGCTGTTGTGTATGTCATCTGACTTGGTCTTCTACAGCTTCTTTCGTCGGACCAGAATGCTGCGATGCCGGATAAGAAACTGATAGCGTCGGTGGACTTAGAAATTTTTGGTTCGGTTCAGGGACATCGTCCCTCAGTTCCGACATAGTCCAATAATGTCACACAAACTTTCGAATTATTGAACGACGCTATATATATTATTATTTTATGCTTGCTAACCAAGCATTTCTGGTTTCTTGTTCGAAGAGTTATGGAGATGTCTTTCAAAAGTGTGCCTCTGTCGTCATAGTTAATGAAGAGTTAGCGGCAATAAGTGCTCATGGAGTATGTCTATCGCCTACGGAGTGACATTCGCTAGCTCACCGGGTGTAGCGTACATTCATCGAATGGTTCGGCTGCCGGGTTCGTCCGTTGCGGTCTAGGAAGGAGATTTGGGTGATGCGAGCACTTTAATAACTTTAGTACTCACCCAGTGACGGCAGATTGAGGACAGATCGGAGGAAGCCTGTTAGTCCGGTTCCTGGCTTGTCCAGGTCTGTCCGGGCTGTGAGCGAGAGAGGTCCCTCTCTCGCCCAACAACATAGGGGACCGCATGTTGTGGTTCAGATATTTTACATTCGGAGCATATGTCCGTTGGTCGGGACGCTCCGTTATATTGACAGTCCGAGAGACTGTCTTTAATGCTTCCTCATCCTCACAGCAGGGCACACGACCGCACATTGGCTACGTGACCTCGAGTATCCGATCAGTTTCGGCATTCAGTGATTCCACGGCGAATAGGTCGCGCCATCCAGTAGCCAAGGGACACGAGGCCTATACACTCCGTTCGCTCGCATATTGGTAGTATGCACGGGGTAACGATCACGGAGCTTCCAGCGGCAATGCATCGTAAGACCGCTTCTCCTCAGGCCTCAGTGACGGACGTGCTATCCGAGTTAGCACAGTTGTTTCGCAGCATCCCAGCAATTGACAGTTTCTCGGTCGAATCAGGAATTATCCGACGGCACTGGGTCGGTGCGGTCCGCGGTTGCATCAGGTACGGACGACCGAACGCTTTATAGGGTCCGACAGGATGGCGAAAGGGATTCGAAAGATTTCGAGTTTTCCCTTTAGTAGTATCGGAAGATGCCTTTCATATCTTCTGGCATTATCTTCCAGTGATTATTATTTCGGACTTCATTGCTGCGATCTTGGATAAGAGACTTATAGCGTCATTGGACTCGGATTTTTCGATCGGTTCAGGGACATTGTCCCTGACTTACCGACGCAGTCCAATATTGTCATTACAACATGTGTTTTATTTTTCGACGCTATATATATATATATACAAGCCTGCTACTAAGCATGATAGTTTAGTTTCTTGTCCGCGTTGCTCATTTCTGCCATTTTATCATTTATACAAATAGTTTATTTTGGCAGAGCAGGGCATACCGAGAGTTCATATGCGTCTAGACGGTGTGATTAAAGACTGCATATATTCTTTTTCGGCGTTTATGTCTTTTCCAATTTTCAATGTTGGGAACGACATTATGTATAGTAGACTTAACTTAGACGCTTTATTATATGTAATCCGCCTTACTGAGGCGTTATCATTACGTCTTCAAGAAAAGATTTACGGGATATTATTCTCAATGTAATTTCTTTTGAGGGCAGTAGTTTGTTCACGTATAACTCCGCCCTTCAGTGGCTGATTGGAGTTAGTTAGACGTGACGCAGCCCTAGCTACATCCACACGCGTGGATAGTAAGGTTAAGAACTCTCTCAGAGTCGCTTCGTTCTCTTGTCTATCTAGTGTTACAAGAGATTCAGACTGGGGCAAACATTCGGTGGTTGACTCAGAGAGTGCCGCCGCAGTTGCCGGACCCGATTGTGGCTGTTATGACGGTTGCCAGTCAAACAGATTGGGATATAATACTGATCCCTACGGATTCGAAGTGCCAGGGTCTTTGGGTTCCGCAGTCTTTTAGCAATCAGTTTTCTTCCGCGGAATAATGTTTTTTAGGCTTGCTTTATGTCATTGCATGAACATTATTCAAAAACGCATGCCCAAATTCCTGTCCTTTAATTCAACAGTAGTGGCGTATCTCCGGAACCAGGGAGGCACTCTTTTGTTTCCGTTATTCAATTTAATGGAAAGAATCCGTCTGTTGGTTATAGTACACCAAGTTCAGTTTTGGTCCGTCATATTCCGGGTCGTCTGATTGTTTTATCGGACTCCCGTTCTCTTACGGGTCGCTTGTTGCTGTCAGAATGGACTCTCAACAAACAAGTATTCAATCAGATTTGCTATCTATGGGAGCGCCCAATGATGATTTATTTATGACACAGCTTGCTAATCAATTGCAGACGTATGTGTTGGCTTGTCCAGATCTCTGAGCTAATATTGTTAACGCTCTATTGATCTATAGGACGGAATGATAGGATACGCGTATCCTCCGGCGCTGTTGTTTTAGCACGTATTGCTAAGATAAACAACCACAATACATTTCTGTTGATAGCATCTCTATCTTCACAGAGATCATGAGTAATTTACTCTCTTGTCTACTGTGGGTCTTAACGTGAAATCTTCCTCTATGTGAGGATCTTTTTCACTGGGTAAATCGTGTCATCTTTATCACAACCAGCAAGGTCGCAACCTTCATGTATTCCGTTGTGTGGTCCGTATTGCATTATAAGCACTGTACTGGACGAGCTTTGGACGCGATTTCTTACTATAGGAGATCCTCTTCTTCGCTATTCTATGCGGCTAAAGTGGAGGCTCTTCCGTCGTGGTGTAGGGATCATTATGTTCATATTGTTGATCCCTCCATACTACTCATTGATATTTTTTAGTATACTCGTTTCACAAGATCTACTGCAGCCTGTTATTATTTAGGTTATAGGTTTATGTTACCTCATACCTATGCACTCTACGATAGTTTACAATTGAGTCTTTTGTCTCTTTATCTAAGTCAGTTAGTAACTTTTTGATAAATAGACTTAGAATCTTTAGATTAAATTCCTATACGGATTTTAACTTCGGTTCTTATTTAGCTAAGTAATCATTTGAGCCTCTGGAAACAGTAGTTTTCAAATTCTGACCTTTTAGACAGTAATTCTGTTGGTTTCTCTTTTACTGTAGAGTCAGTGAGTTTCATGCACTATCGATGGATGATTTTCACTTTCATAGTTTCGGAATCAATACTTCCGTTACTATTTAGGTTGGATTGTTGCATAAGAGTTAGGCTCCTATTATCCGGAACCTATTATTTTAAGGTCCTTCCGTCTTCGTATGGGCATAGGCCTTTACTCTTTCCGGGTACAGTTTATGTATTTATAAACAGATATCTGTTTACTACAAAGGGCGTAAGCTTCTTCTGTCTTTGATGTCTAGTAGAAGGACGTTACGCTCCATTTTATTGTTAATGGATTCTATTAACTATCGGTACTGCTTATGGTATATCATTGACTTAGCAGTTGTGCTTAAGATTTCGGCTCATGAAGTAAGAGTTCTACTTCTTGGGCTTACATTAATAGTGTCGCTATTATAGATTTTTGAAGGCCGCTCATTGCGCTCAGCCATCCACATTCATGAATTTTATCTCAGAAATATCGAGTCCATTTCTGGAGGCCTCTATTGTTAGGTCTATTATCTACTGCTCAGAATGTCATTCACTTAACAGTTGCTACTATAGCTAGGTAGGCTGTCTGTTTCGGCAGTGTCTCCGTTCGGCTGCCCTCTTCGCTCTGGGCTATTTGACCCAGGGCAAGAAAAAGGGGGGGGGGGGGGGGGGGGGGGTTCCCTTGGGTCACCTGTTTTACTATGAAAACAAGGGGATACCTCCTCCGGAGTTAGTAATTCTGAGCTGTTATTGGGATGGTTGTTTAGTGAGAAGTTTAGGTTTTTAAAATTCATTCAAGTCTTAGTTTTTAAAGTATAGCTTTTGAATATTGCATATGTCAACGGACATGATTATGCAATCCTCAGACACTTTTAGGAGTATAAGAGTCTCTATTCTCTAGACTTACTTTATTTATTGGCTTACTTTAAAAATTATTAGTATAAGGATTATATTGGATATTAATAGAGTACATGGATGTATGAAGCTCAATTTTGGAAGGTGTTGTATCTTTCTAATTTATCATAAATAAGAAAGATACATGTAAGGCCTATTACTTCTTTTTCCCTACAGGGGATGACTCTATTTTATTTTATTGAGCGTATTCCATTTTGCTCTATGTCCTTGGCCCTCCAGCCTTTTTACTATTCAGCTATGTCTGGGTCATTGGTACAGTATAAAAATGTTAAAAAATTTATAGTAATTTATATATTTTTTATACTTACCAATGACCCAGACGGGGATGGCCCTCCCAGGAGTTGGGAACTCTTGCCTCCCCGCTGAGTACATAGCGCTTAC
The DNA here is from genome assembly GCA_031216915.1 of Pictodentalium vernedei. NCBI lineage: Eukaryota > Metazoa > Mollusca > Scaphopoda > Dentaliida > Dentaliidae > Pictodentalium > Pictodentalium vernedei. Next base: position 473,448,192 of record CM062294.1, on the reverse strand, counting down.
CAGGCACTGGTTATTAGAATGATTAATGGCGCCAATTTCGGAACGTCCTTGACACTGCGCATGCGCAGTAGGGGCGAAGTGTGGAGGGCCTTTCAGGACATGTTTTCTTTAGTTTTAGATGCAAATTTTGGGGATTGGGGGGCAAAATTTGTGTTTGGCCCTATATTTTAAGAGTTAGCACCAGCTATGTCTGGGTCATTGGTAAGTATAAAAAAATATATAAATTACTATAAATTTTTTAACTTTTTCAAAATTATTTTGTTTTGCAATTGTTTTTTCATTTATTAATGGATCATGTTATTATGTATCTTTGTGTCAGGGGTTTTTGCGAGTAACTAGGACTTATTGTTGTTCTTTCACAATGAAGGGACGTTGTTCAAATTGTAATAGGAAGAAATCTTCCTCTGACTTTCATGATCATTGTATTAATTGTAGTCAGTGTTCTCGCATTAATCCCTGTCCTATATGTGAACATTGGGATGAGAAACATTGGAAACGTGTGTCACGATATGTTGTTTCTGGAGAAAGAGCGATGCCAGCTCTTTCTCCACAAGGTCACTCTACTCTCTCAGTTTCTATTTCAGAGGAACCAGAACAGGGTGATGTTTCCATGTTATCTTCTTCAAGTGTGCGTTCGTCGTCACAAATGAATTCAGAGCTAGCGGCAAAAGTGCTCATGGAGATTAGACAAATGTCGTCCGCTAGCTCGCCCGGTGTAGCGTCCATTCACCGAATGGTTCGGCAGCCGGGTTCGTCCGATGCGGTCCAAGAGGAAATTGTGGGTGATGCGAGCACTATAAACATAATAGATGCACACCCAGTGACGGCGGATACTATGCGAGAACGGAGGAAGCCTTTTAGTCCGGTTCCTAGCTCGTCCAGGTCCAGCCGGGCCGTGAGCGAGAGAGGTCCCTCTCTCGTACAACAACATCTGGGACCAGATGTTGTGGTACAAAATGTGTCTTTAGCGGAGCATACGTCCGTCGCTCGGGACGCTCCGTTGTATAAGCAGTCTGCAGAGACTGTTAAGGCTTCCTCTTCTCGTCAGCGCACACGACCGCACCTTGGCTGCGTGACCGCCGATATATTACCAGCTTCGCCGATCAAGGATTCTTCGGCGACCAGGTCACACCATCCGGCAGCCAGGGATTCGAGACCGATGGACTCCGGACGTTCGCATAGGAAAAGTATGCGGGAGCCATCTGATGCGGAGCTGCCCTCGGCGAAGCAGCGAAAGACTGCGCCTCCGCAGGTCTCGACGCCGGACATTCTTGTGCAGATAGCACAGCTTATCGCAGCATCCCAGCAGCCGACAGAAATGGTGTCGGATCGAGAATTATCCGACGACGCTGGGTCGGTACGCTCCGCCGAAGCATCGGGGGCGGACGACCGGGAACATCGTGAGGTCTGACCGGATGGTGAAAGGGATACGGATGACTTGGAGCTATCCCTTTCGGAACAACATAAAGCTGCCGTGGACTTCATCCGGCACTTTCTCCCTCAAGTTGTTCCGTCGGGCCAGACTGCTGCGCTTCCGGACAAGAGAATTATAGCGTCATTGGACTCTGAATTTTTTGAGCGGTTCAGGGACATCGCTCCCGAGTTTCCGTCGCAGTCCAATAATGTTGCTAGAACATTTGAATTATTGAACGACGCTATATTTAAACTTGCTTCCAGGACGGGGAAAGCAGGTTTCTTGTCCGCTAATACTCTCAACCTGCCTTTCATTAATGCAAGGAATAAATTCGATACGGCAGGACAGGGTATACCGAGAGTTCCTCTGCGTATGGACGACGAGGCGGAAGACTTAGAGCTATCATTACCGTCGTCAGCTTCTATTCCAACCGCGGTGTTGGAAACAGCTATTGCGTCTAACAGAGCCAATTTAGATGCCTTATCTTACGCAGATCACCTTACTAAGGCGTTATCACTGCGCCTTCAAGGGGAAGAGTTTCAGGATATACAATCCTCTTTAAGACTTCTTTCAAGGGCAGTAGCTTATTCCACGTGTAACTCCGCCCTTTCAGTGGCAAATCTGGAGTTGGTTAGACGTGACGCAGCCCTAGCTACATCCACACTAGTGGATTCTAAGGTGAAGAACTCTCTTAGAGTCGCTTCGGTCTCAGGAGAACTTCTCTTTGACGGCAAGCTTTCCGCTATTTATGATAAAATTAAAAAGAAAGCTAATGATTCTCTGTTGTTCAGATCGGCTCCTAAAAAGTCGGATTCAGCAGACACGAATAAGACAGGCACTTCTGGGTCTAATGCGCCCAAGAGAGGTTCCTATAGAGGTTCCGGTGCGTCCTCTTGGTCTTATTCGAGAGACCGTCAGGATAGCGACTCTCGTTCGGGATGTCCTTCAGGCCGGGACAATCGGTCGGACGCCCCGAGGTCGACGAGGCGAGGTGCAGGTCGTGGAAGACGTGGTTTCTCCTACCGCAGGCCTCGCAGGTCCAGGAGGTGATGGCTTAAACCTCTATCGCGTTCCGGTTGGCGGAAGGTTGTCGAGTTTTTCACAAGAGTGGGCGTCGATTACGGACGACCCTTGGGTGAGAGGAGTGACTTCGGAAGGTCTAAAGATATCCTTCAAACGAAAGCCTCCATTAACTCGAAGTCCAAAGTGGACTCATCTTCCGTCAAATCCACAGAAAAGAGACGCTCTGTTATCAGAGGTGCAGTCTCTTTTAATGAAGAACGCGGTAGAGGTCGTAGAAAACCAGGAATCTCTGGGATTCTACAGCCATCTGTTTCTGGTTCCGAAACCAGACGGCTCGTTCCGTCCAGTCATAGATTTGAGCTGGATAAACAAGCTGATCGTCGCTCCGAAGTTTTATATGGAGACGATTCGATCGGTCAGAGCGAGTATTCGGGTGAACGATTATGCAACGAGCATAGATCTCAAAGATGCGTACTTTCACGTCATGGTACATCCGACATTCCGAAAGTATCTACGCTTTGCAGTCCTGGGAGTGGTGTATCAATTCCGGGCGATGTGCTTCGGATTGAATCTAGCACCCTGGGCTTTCACTCGGGTAATGAACTCGGTAATGATCTACTTCTGAGCTCATTCGTCTGCGGTAACGTCGGCCTACCTGGACAACATTCTTCAGAGGTACGGCAACGAGTTAACGCTTCAGAACGATGTTCAGAATCTTCTTCTATTGCCCCGACGTCTCGGTTTTATAGTAAACGAGGAGAAGTCGGATCTGGTGCCGTCCAAGTCATTCACTCATCTGGGAATGAGCTTCGAGACGCACAACAGTCTCGTTCGTCTGCTGTTAACCAGAGCGAAATTAGTCAGTTGTTACGCTCGCTATTGTCTGCACGCAGACAAAGTCACGGCGAGAGAATTTATGAGACTGATAGGTCTGTGCGGAGCCGCCGCGGATCTCATTCCGATGGGGCGGCTACGCACACGTCCTCTTCAAATTTTCCTGACTCAGAATTGGAGTGTGAAAATTCATTCGCTCGATGTAGACGTTCTCTTGTCAGATCAAGTGAAACAAGAGATTCAGACTTGGGCAAACATTCAGTGGTTAACTCAAGGAGTTCCGCTGCAGTTGCCGGATCCGAGTTTTACCGTTATGACGGATGCCAGTCAAACAGGTTGGGGTGCATCATTAATCCCAATGGATTCGAGATGCCAGGGTCTTTGGGATCCGCAATTCCTGTGCAAGCACATAAACATCAAGGAAATGATGTCAATTTGGCTTGCGTTACGTCACTGGATGGACATTATTCACGATGCTCATGCCCAAATCCTATCCGACAATACGACAGTAGTGGCGTATATACGGAATCAAGGAGGCACTCATTCAGTTCCGTTGTTCAATCTAACGGAAAGAATCCTTCTGTTTGCGTTAGAACATCACGTTCTTCTTTCGGTCCGTCACATACCGGGTCGTCTGAATGTGCTAGCAGACTCCCTTTCACGAAAGGGTCGCTTGTTGCCGTCGGAGTGGACTCTCAACAAACAAGTATTCAATCAGATTTGCTACCAATGGGAACGGCCAATGATAGACTTATTTGCGACACATCTCAACAATCAGTTGCAGACGTATGTGTCTCCGTGTCCGGATCCAAGAGCATTTGCAGTAGACGCTCTGTCGATCCCTTGGGACGGAATGATAGGATATGCGTATCCTCCAGCGCCGTTAATTCAACAAGTATTGCTAAAGATAAAACAATCTCAATGCAAGATTCTGTTGGTAGCATCTCTGTCGCCACAGAGACCGTGGATAAATCTACTCAGGTGTCTGTTGTGGGACCTACCGCGGAAGCTTCCTCCACGAGAGGATCTTCTTTCGCAGGGAAATCGCGCCAACTCCATCACAACCCGCAAGGTCTCAACCTTCACGTTTTTCCGTTGTGCGGTCCTTCTTGCATGGCAAGCACTTTACAGGACGAGCAGTGGACGCGATTTCTAACTGTAGGAGGACCTCCTCTTCGCTAAACTATGCGGCTAAGTGGAAGGTTTTTCGTCGTTGGTGTAGGGATCATTCTGTAGATACATTTGATCCCTCTATACCAGACATTGCAAACTTTCTAGTATACTTGTTTGACGAAATCAAACTGCAGCCTGTTACTATAAAGGGTTATAGATCTATGTTATCTGATACCTATGCACATCATGATAGTTTACAAATTGGATCTAATGTCTCTTTATCGAAGTTGGTTAGAAACTTTTCGATAAATAGACCCAGAACTCTTAGATTAATTCCTAAGTGGAATTTAGCTTGGGTTCTCCTTAAATTGAAGGAAAAGCCATTTGAACCTCTTGGGACAGTAGATTTCAAATTCTTATCTTATAAGACAGCTTTTCTCTTAGCTTTCTCTTCTGCCAGAAGAGTCAGTGAGCTTCATGCACTATCGGTGGATGATTCTCATTATCGTAGTGTTGGGAACACTATCACCTTCACTACTAATGTGGGTTTTTTAGCTAAGAATCAGGCTCCTAATAAATATCCGGAACCTATTGTTATTAAGGCTCTTCCGTCTTCAGACGGGCGTAGGCCTTTACTCTGTCCTGTTAGAGCACTACGTATCTATAAACAGAGATCTCAGTTTATCAGAAAGGGACGGAAACGTTTCTTTCTGTCTTTGATGCCTAATAGAAAGGACATTTCAGTCCATTCTATTGCTAGATGGATTCAGTTAACTATCCGTACTGCTTATGAAGATTTATCTTTTTCTCAGCAGTCTGTGCTTAAGATTTCTGCTCATGAAGTAAGAGCTCTTTCTACTTCCTGGGCTTATGCTAATAGTGTTGCTATTACAGATTTAATGAAGGCTGCTTATTGGTCTCAGCCATCCACATTTATGAATTTTTATCTCAGAAATATTGAGTCCATTTCTGGAGACCTGCATTGTTTAGGTCCGTTATCTGTTGCTCAGAATGTCGTCCACTAAACAGTTGCAACTATAGTTATGCAGGCTTTCTGTTCCGGCAGTGACTCCGTCTGGCTGCCCTCTTCGCTCTGGGCTATTTGACCCAGGGCAAGGGGAAGGGGGGGGGGGGGGGGGGGGTAGGTAGGTGTTCCCTTAGGTCACCTGCTTTATAGTGAAAAGCAAGGGAATGCCTCCTCCAAGTCAGTATTTCTGAGTCGTTTCCGGGATGGTTTTAAAGTGTAATATTGATGTTTAAATTCATTCATGTCTTATTTTTAAAGTGTAGCTCGGTGTGAAGCATTTGTATATGTCAAGTGTCAAACGGGCTTTAATATACAATACTCGGACACTTTTAAATGATTATAAAGAGTCTCAATTCTCTGGACTACTTTATTTATTGGCTTGCTTTAAAAATAATTAGTATAAGGGTTATACTGGATGTTAATAGAGAACATGAATGTTATTGTGCTCAATTATTAAGGGTAGTGTATCTTTCTAATTTAATATTAAATAAGAAAGATACATGTAAAGCCTAATACTCCTTTTCTCCTTAAGGGGTTACCTCTTTACTATATAGTTGAGCTTATTGGATTTTCCTCTATGTCCTAGGCCCTCCAGCCTGTTTACTATTCAGCTAAGTCTGGGTCATTGGTACAGTATAAAAATGTTAAAAAATTTATAGTAATTTATATATTTTTTATACTTACCAATGACCCAGACGGGGATGGCCCTCCCTGGAGTTGGGAACTCTTGCCTCCCCGCTGAGTACATAGCGCTGACCAGGCACTGCCAGTAAGAATGATAATTGGCGCCAATTTCGGGACGACTGCGTCACTGCGCATGCGCAGTAGAGGCGTAGTATGGAGGTCCTTTAGGACATGATTTCTTTTTGTTTTGGATGCAAATTTTGGGGATTGGGGGGCAAAATTTGTGTTTGGCCCTGGTTTTGTTAGAGTTAGCACCAGCTAAGTCTGGGTCATTGGTAAGTATAAAAAATATATAAATTACTATAAATTTTTTAACTTTTTTATGAAATTATGTTAAGTTACCTATATTTTTATACTGTACCAATGACCCAGACATAGCTGGTGCTAACTCTTAAAATATAGGGCCAAACACAAATTTTGCCCCCCAATCCCCAAAATTTGCATCTAAAACTAAAGAAAACATGTCCTGAGAGGCCCTCCACACTTCGCCCCTACTGCGCATGCGCAGTGTCAAGGACGTTCCGAAATTGGCGCCATTTATCATTCTAAGTTTGGCCCTTCATCAGTTAACATCTGACTGATCTTTGTGCTTTTAAATCTCAGTTTAAATGATGCCAGACACATAAATATTAGTGAAATGGTGATTCTAAGGAGGATAGAAAAGGAGGAGAGGAAAAGAATGTGTGACAGAATATTATCAGGGCTGTAACTTGAAATTTTTTAATGAAATTATGTTAAGTTACCTATTTTCAAGGCAGCAGCCATTTTGTTGTCATTCTGATTATTTAGTTACACTGTTTTTTCAAGTGTTTTTCCTCTCTCCCTGTCCTTTAAGTTCCCCCTTGCTATTCTCCCATGCTTTTGGCATAATTTCTGTAATTATTATTACTAAAATTTCTTGGGAGTTTTAGCTGAATAACAGAATGAATTCTGTTCTTTCCCCATGTTTACGTCTTCACCTACGGGTGGTTAGGCGTTGTGTTCTGCATCTACCATCTGATGTTCTGCAGTTTCTTCCCTGGAAGTCTCTGTTTTGCATCAGATGGTGTATTTTTGGTAACTGATTTCGGGCCTGGGTGCCTGGAGTCTTATTTTAGTGTTTTTACACTCATTGTTTACATTTACAACAGCCCTCTGTGTGAGGGGGGGATTTCTAAATAATAATATCTTTATGTTATTTTAATCATAACTAGATACATTATTATTGTTCGTAAGTGTTGAATAAATTGTTTAAAATATTTTTAAAATTTTTGTCCACACTTAGGCTTGGGATCCATTGGGGCTCAACGTTACTTTTCAGAAACTTGGGCTGTTCTGAAAAAATATTTTTTCAAAATATTTTGATTTCAATTATTTTTTCTATATTAATGGATCATATTATTATTATGTATTTTGATTGCCAGGGGTTAGTGCGAGTACCAGGTCTTGTTTTCTTTTCACATTGAAAGGATATTGATCAATTGTTTTAAGAGGAAGTCTTCCTCTGACCTTATTATCATTCTATATGTGGTCAGTGTACTCGCATTAACTCCTGTTCTGTATCGTATGATTTCGATGACAATATGGGAAGCGTATGTCACGGTATGTTGTTGGGGATTTGGACACTCCGGTCCTTTCCCCGCAGGGTCACTCTACTTTATCAATTTCTATTTCAGACGATCAAGATTAGGGTGATGTATCTGTGATGTCTTCCAACAGTGTGCCTCCGTCGTCACAATTAATGAAGGGCTAGCGGAAAAGTGCTCATGTAATACGCCAATTGCCTAAGAGGACCCTAGTAGGTTCGACGGCCTTTGACGTCCGCTAGCTCGCCCGGTGTAGCGTACATTCACCGAATGGTTCGGCAGCCGGGTTCGTCCGTTGCGGTCTAGAAGGAATTTTGGGGTGATGCGAGCACTATAAAATTAACTTAATGCACACCCAGTGACAGCGGATCGGAGGGAGAACGGAGGAAGCCTTTTAGTCCGGTTCATAGCTCGTTCCGGTCCATCCGGACGGCAAGCGAGAGAGGCCCCTCTCTCGTTCAACAACATCTGGCCCCAGATGTTGTGGTACAAATGTGTCGTTAGCGGAGCATACGTCCGTCGCTCGGGACGCTCCGTTGTATAGGCAGTCCGCTGTGACTGCTAAGGCTTCCTCTTCTCGTCAGCGCACACGACCGCACCTTGGCTGCATGACCGCCGATATATTACCAGCTTCGCCGATCAAGGATTCTTCGGCGACCAGGTCACTCCATCCGGCAGCCAGGGATTCGAGACCGATGGACTCCGGACGTTCGCATAGGAAAAGTATGCGGGAGCCATCTGATGCGGAGCTGCCCTCGGCGAAGCAGCGATAGACTGCGCCTCCGCAGGTCTCGACGCCGGACATTCTTGTGCACATAGCACAGCTTATCGCAGCATCCCAGCAGCCGACAGAAACGGTGTCGGATCGAGAATTATCCGACAGCGCTGGGTCGGTAGCCGGGGACTCGAGGCCTGCAGACTCCGGACGTTCGCATAGGTGAGTGCGGGAGTCAACGTACACGGAGCTTCCAGCGGCAATGCATCGTAAGTCCGCTACTGCACAGGCCTCGGGAACGGACGTGCTTTCCTTAATAGCACAGTTTATCGCAGCATCCCAGCATCAACTGAATCTGTCGCATATATTTTATCCGACGATGCTGGGTCGGGACGCTCCGCGGAAGCGGGTACGGACGTCCGAAAGTTTCATCCGGTCCGACGGGATACCGAAAGGGATTCGGTGGATTTCAAGCTTTCCCTTTCGGAACAACATATGCTGCGATACCGGATAAGAAACTGATAGCGTCGGTGGACTTAGAAATTTTTGGTTCGGTTCAGGGACATCGTCCCTCAGTTCCGACATAGTCCAATAATGTCACACAAACTTTCGAATTATTGAACGACGCTATATATATTATTATTTTATGCTTGCTATCCAAGCATTTCTGGTTTTCTTGTTCGAAGAGTTATGGAGATGTCTTTCAAAAGTGTGCCTCTGTCGTCATAGTTAATAAGAGTTAGCGGCAATAAGTGCTCATGGAATATGTCTATCGCTTACGGAGTGACATTCGCTAGCTCACCCGGTGTAGCGTACATTCATCGAATGGTTCGGCTGCCGGGTTCGTCCGTTGCGGTCTAGGAAGGAGATTTGGGTGATGCGAGCACTTTAATTACTTTAGTACTCACCCAGTGACGGCAGATTGAGGACAGATCGGAGGAAGCCAACAACATAGGGGACCGCATGTTGTGGTTCAGATATTTTACATTCGGAGCATATGTCCGTTGCTCGGGACGCTCCGTTATTTTGACAGTCCGAGAGACTGTCTTTAATGCTTCCTCATCCTCACAGCAGGGCACACGACCGCACATTGGCTACGTGACCTCGAGTATCCGATCAGTTTCGGCATTCAGTGATTCCACAGCGAATAGGTCGCGCCATCCGGTAGCCAAGGGACACGAGGCCTATACACTCCGTTCGCTCGCATATTGGAAGTATGCACGGGGTAACGATCTCGGAGCTTCCTGCGGCAATGCATCGTAAGACCGCTGCTCCTCAGGCCTCAGTGACGGACGTGCTATCCGAGTTAGCACAGTTGTTTCGCAGCATCCCAGCAATTGACGGTTTCTCGGTCGAATCAGGAATTATCCGACGGCGCTGGGTCGGTGCGGTCCGCGGTTGCATCAAGCTACGGACGACCGAACGCTTTATAGGGTCCGACAGGATGGCGAAAGGGATTCGAAAGATTTCGAGTTTTCCCTTTAGTAGTATCGGAAGATGCCTTTCATATCTTCTGGCATTTCTTCCAGTGATTATTTTTCGGACTTCATTGCTGCGATCTTGGATAAGAGACTTATAGCGTCATTGGACTCGGATTTTTCGATCGGTACAGGGACTTTGTCCCTGACTTACCGACGCAGTCCAATATTGTCATTACAACATGTGTTTTATTTTTCGACGCTATATATTTATATATATACAAGCCTGCTACTAAGCATGATAGTTTAATTTCTTGTCCGCGTGGCTCATTTCTGCCATTTTATCTTTTTTACATATAGTTTATTTTGGCAGAGCAGGGCATACCGAGAGTTCATATGCGTCTAGACGGTGTGATTAAAGACTGCATATATTCTTTTTCGCCGTTTATGTCTTTTCCAATTTCAATGTTGGGAACGACATTATGTATAGTAGTAGTAGTATAGAGCTTCTCTTCGACGGCAACTTTCCGGCAATCCATGAATTGCTTGATTTTTACATTCTCTTGTCTATCTAGTGTTACAAGAGATTCAGACTGGGGCAAACATTCGGTGGTTGACTCAGAGAGTGCCACCGCAGTTGCCGGACCCGAGTGTGGCTGTTATGACGGTTGCCAGTCAAACAGATTGGGATATATACTGATCCCTACGGATTCGAAGTGCCAGGGTCTTTGGGTTCCGCAGTCTTTTAGCTATCAGTTTAACTTCCGCGGAATAATGTTTTTTAGGCTTGCTTTATGTCATTGCATGAACATTATTCAGAAACGCATGCCCAAATTCCTGTCCTTTAATTCGTCAGTAGTGGCGTATCTCCTGAACCAGGGAGGCACTCTTTCGTTTCCGTTATTCAATTTATTGGAAAGAATCCGTCTGTTGGTTATAGTACACCAAGTTCAGTTTTGGTCCGTCATATTCTGGGTCGTATGATTGTTTTATCGCACTCCCGTTCTCTTACGGGTCGCTTGTTGCTGTCAGAATGGACTCTCAACAAACAAGTATTCAATCAGATTTGCTATCTATGGGAGCGCCCAATGATGTTTTATTCATGACACAGCTTGCTAATCAATTGCAGACGTATGTGTTGGCTTGTCCAGATCTCTGAGCTAATACTGTTAACGCTCTATTGATCTATAGGACGGAATGATAGGATACGCGTATCCTCCGGCGCTGTTGTTTTAGCAGATATTGCTAAGATAAACAACCACAATACATTTCTGTTGATAGCATCTCTATCTTCACAGAGATCATGAGTAATTTACTCTCTTGTCTACTGTGGATCTTAACGTGAAATCTTCCTCTATGTGAGGATCTTTTTTCACTGGGTAAATCGTGCCATCTTTATCACAACCAGCAAGGTCGCAACCTTCATGTATTCCGTTGTGTGGTCCGTATTGCATTGTAAGCACTGTACTGGACGAGCTTTGGACGCGATTTCTTACTATAGGAGATCCTCTTCTTCGCTATTCTATGCGACTAAAGTGGAGGCTCTTCCGTCGTGGTGTAGGGATCATTATGTTCATATGGTTGATCCCTCCATACTACTCATTGCTATTTTTTAGTATACTTGTTTCACAAGATCTACTGCAGCCTGTTGTTATTTAGGTTATAGGTTTATGTTACCTCATACCTATGCACTCTACGATAGTTTACAATTGAGTCTTTTGTCTCTTTATCTAAGTCAGTTAGTAACTTTTTGATAAATAGACTTAGAATCTTTAGATTAAATTCCTATACGGATTTTAACTTCAGGTTCTTATTTAGCTAAGTAATCATTTGAGCCTCTGGAAACAGTAGTTTTCAAATTCTGACCTTTTAGACAGTAATTCTGTTGGTTTCTCTTTTACTGTAGAGGCAGTGAGTTTCATGCACTATCGATGGATGATTTTCACTTTCATAGTTTCGGAATCAATACTTCCGTTACTATTTAGGTTGGATTGTTGCATAAGAGTTAGGCTCCTATTATCCGGAACCTATTATTTTAAGGTCCTTCCGTCTTCGTATGGGCATAGGCCTTTACTCTTTCCGGGTACAGTTTATGTATTTATAAACAGATATCTGTTTATTACAAGGGCGTAAGCTTCTTCTGTCTTGATGTCTAGTAGAAGGACGTTACGCTCCATTTTATTGTTAATGGATTCTATTAACTAGCGTACTGCTTATGGTATATCATTGGCTTAGCAGTTGTGCTTAAGATTTCGGCTCATGAAGTAAGAGTTCTTCTACTTCTTGGGCTTACATTAATAGTGTTGCTATTATAGATTTTTGAAGGCTGCTCATTGCGCTCAGCCATCCATTCATGAATTTTATCTCAGAAATATCGAGTCCATTTCTGTAGGCCTCTATTGTTAGGTCTATTATCTACTGCTCAGAATGTCATTCACTTAACAGTTGCTACTATAGCTAGGTAGGCTGTCTGTTTCGGCAGTGTCTCCGTTCGGCTGCCCTCTTCGCTCTGGGCTATTTGACCCAGGGCAAGAAAAGGGGGGGGGGGGGGGGGGGAGGGTGTTCCCTTGGGTCACCTGTTTTTACTATGAAAACAAGGGGATACCTCCTCCGGAGTTAGTAATTCTGAGCTGTTATTGGGATGGTTGTTTAGTGAGAAGTTTAAGTTTATAAAATTCATTCAAGTCTTAGTTTTTAAAGTATAGCTTTTGAATATTGCATATGTCAACGGACATGATTATGCAATTCTCACACACTTTTAGGAGTATAAGAGTCTCTATTCTCTAGACTTACTTTATTATTGGCTTACTTTAAAAATTATTAGTATAAGGATTATTGGATATTAATAGAGTACATGGATGTATGAAGCTCAATTTTTGGAAGGTGTTGTATCTTTCTAATTTATCATAAATAAGAAAGATACATGTAAGGCCTATTACTTCTTTTCCCTACAGGGGATGACTCTATTTTATTTTATTGAGCGTATTCCATTTTGCTCTATGTCCTTGGCCCTCCAGCCTTTTTACTATTCAGCTAACTCTGGGTCATTGGTACAGTATAAAAATGTTAAAAAATTTATAGTAATTTATATATTTTTTATACTTACCAATGACCCAGACGGGGATGGCCCTCCCAGGAGTTGGGAACTCTTGCCTCCCCGCTGAGTACATAGCGCTTACCAGGCACTGGTTATTAGAATGATAAATGGCGCCAATTTCGGAACGTCCTTGACACTGCGCATGCGCAGTAGGGGCGAAGTGTGGAGGGCCTCTCAGGACATGTTTTCTTTAGTTTTAGATGCAAATTTTGGGGATTGGGGGGCAAAATTTGTGTTTGGCCCTATATTTTAAGAGTTAGCACCAGCTATGTCTGGGTCATTGGTAAGTATAAAAAATATATAAATTACTATAAATTTTTTAACTTTCGAGGCAGCAGCCATTTTGTTGTCATTCTTGTTATTTAGTTACACTGATTTTTCAGTGTTTTCCTCTCTCCCTTTCCTTTAAGTCCCCTCTTGCTATTCTCCCATGCTTTTGGCATAGTTTCTGTAATTATTATTACTAAAATTTCTTGGGAGTTTTAGCTGAATAACAGAATGAATTCTGTTCTTTTCCCCATGTTTACGTCTTCACCTATGGGTGGTTAGGCGTTGTGTTCTGCATCTACCATCTGATGTTCTGCAGTTTCTTCCCTGGAAGTCTCTGTTTTGCATCAGATAGTGTATTTTTGGTAACTGATTTCGGGCCTGGGTTCCTGGAGTCTTATTTTAGTGTTTTTACACTCATTGTTTACATTTACAACAGCCCTCTGTGTGAGGGGGGGATTTCTTGAAAATAATATCTTGATGTTAATTTAATCATAACTAGATACATTATTATTGTTCGTAAGTGTTGCATAAATTGTTTAAAATATTTTTAAATTTTTTGTCCACACTTAGGCTTGGGATCCATTGGGGCTCAACATTACTTTTCAGAAACTTGGGCTGTTCTGAAAAAATAATTTTTCAAAATATTTTGATTTCAGTTATTTTTTCTATGTTAATGGATCATATTATTATTATGTATTTTGATTGTCAGGGGTTGGTGCGAGTACCAGGACTTTGTTTTCTTTTCTTGATCAATTGTAATAAGAGGAAGTCTTCCTCTGACTTTTATAATCATTCTATATGTGGTCAGTGTACTCGCATTAACTCCTGTTCTGTATCTGATGATTTCGATGACAACATGGGAAGCGTATGTCACGGTATGTTAGTGGGGAATTCGACATGCCGGTCCTTTCCCCGCAGGGTCACTCTACTTCATCAATTTCTATTTCAGACGATCAAGATTAGGGTGATGTATCTATGATGTCTTCTATGATGTCTTCCAACAGTGTGCCTCAGTCGTCACAATTAATGAAGGGCTAGCGGAAAAGTGCTCATGTAAATACGCCAATTGCCTAAGAGGACCCTAGTAGGTTCGACGGCCTTTGACGTCTGCTAGCTCGCCCGGTGTAGCGTCCATTCATCGAATGGTTCGGCAGCCGGGTTCGTCCGTTGCGGTCTAGAAGGAGTTTTGGGGTGATTTGAGCACTATAAATCAACCAAATGCACACCCAGTGACGGCGGATTAGAGGGAGAACGGAGGAAGTCTTATAGTCCGGTTCATAGCTCCTTCTGGTCCATCCGGACGGCGAGCGAGAGAGGCCCCTCTCTCGTACAACAACATCTGGCCCCAGATGTTGTGGTACAAAATGTTTCGCATTCGGAGCATACGTCTGCCGCTCGGGACGCTCCGACATATAGTCAGTCCGGAGAGACTGTCAATAAGGCTTCCTCATTCTCATGGTAGCGCACACGACCGCTCTTGGCTACGTGACCTCGGATATCCAGTCAGCTTCGCCAGTCAGAGAATCATCGGCGACCAGGTCACACCATCCGGTAGCCAGGGACACGAGGCCTGCAGACTCCAGACGTTCGCATAGGAAAGTGTGCGGGAGTCAACGTACACGGAGCTTCCGGCGGCAATGCATCGTAAGACCGCTACTGCACAGGCCTCGGAGACGGACGTGCTAAATAGCACAGCTTATCGCAGCATCCCAGCAACAACTGAATCTGTCGCATATGTTGGGACGCTCCGCGGGGTCGGGACGCTCCGCGGAAGCGGGTACGGACGTCCGAAAATTTCATCCGGTCCGATGGGATACCGAAAGGGTTCAGAGGATTTCGAGCTTTCTTTTTCGGAACAACATATGCTGTTGTGTATGTCATCTGACTTGATCTTCTACAGGTTCTTTCGTCGGACAAGAATGCTGCGATGCCGGATAAGAAACTGATAGCGTCGGTGGACTTAGAAATTTTTGGTTCGGTTCAGGGACTTCGTCCCTCAGTTCTGACATAGTCCAATAATGTCACACAAACTTTCGAATTATTGAACGACGCTATATATTTCTTATTATATGCTTGCTATTACCAAGCATTTCTGGTTTCTTGTTCGCAAAGTTACGGAGATGTCTTTCAAAAGTGTGCCTCTGTCGTCATAGTTAATGAAGAGCTAGCGGCAATAAGTGCTCATGGAATATGTCTATCGCCTAAGAGGTCCCTTGTAGGATCGACGGAGTGACATTCGCTAGCTCACCTGGTGTAGTGTACATTCATCGAATGGTTCGGCTGCCGGGTTCGTCCGTTGCGGTCTAGGAAGGAGATTTGGGTGATGCGAGCACTATAATTACTTTAGTACTCACCCAGTGACGGCGGATTGAGGACAGATCGGAGGAAGCCTGTTAGTCCGGTTCCTGGCTTGTCCAGGTCCGTTCGGGCTGTAAGCGAGAGAGGTCCCTCTCTCGTCCAACAACATAGGGGACCGCATGTTGTGGTTCAGATATTTTACATTCGGAGCATATGTCCGTCGCTCGAGACGCTCCGTTATATTGACAGTCCGAGAGACTGTCGATAATGCTTCCTCATCCTCACAGCAGTGCACACGACCGCACATTGGCTACGTGACCTCGAGTATCTGATCAGTTTCGTCATTCAGTGATTCCACGGCGAACAGGTCACGCCATCCGGTAGCCAAGGGACACGAGGCCTATACACTCCGTTCGCTCGCATATTAGTAGTATGCATGGGGTAACGATCACGGAGCTTCCAGCGGCAATGCATCGTAGGACCGCTTCTCCACAGGCCTCAGTGACAGACGTGCTATCCGAGTTAGCACAGTTTTTTCGCAGCATCCCAGCAATCGACAGTTTCTTGGTCGAATCAGGAATTATCTGACGGCGCTGGGTCGGTGCGGTCCCCGGTTGCATCAGGTACGGATGACCGAACGCTTTATAGGGTCCGACAGGATGGCGAAAGGGATTCGAAAGATTTCGAGTTTTCCCTTTCGTAGCATTGGAAGCTGCCATACATATCTTCCGGCATTATCTTCCAGTGATTGTTATTTCGGACTACATTGCTGCGATGTTGGATAAGAGACTTATAGTGTCATTGGACACGGAATTTTGGATCGGTTCAGGCACATTGTCCCTGACTTACCGACACAGTCCAATAATGTCATTAGAACATGTGTATTATTTATCGACGCTATATATCTATATAAGCCTGCTACCAAGCATGATAGTTTAGTTTCTTGTCCGCAATGCTCATTTCTGCCTTTTATCATTTATACGAATAATTTATTTTGGCAGAACAGGGCATACCGAGAGTTCATATGCGTCTAGACGGCGTGGTTAAAGACTGGAAATATTCTTTTTCGCCGTCTATGTCTTTTCCAACCACGATGTTGGAAACGACAATGAGGTCTAATAGACTTAACTTAGATGCTTTATCATACGTAATCCACCTTACTGAGGTGTTATCATTACGTCTTCAAGAGAAAGAATTCTGGGATATTATCCTCAGTGTGATTTCTTTTGAGGGCAGTAGTTTGTTCACGTATAACTCTGCCCTTCAGTGGCTGCTTGGAGTTGGTTAGACGTGACGCAGCCCTAGCTACATCCACGCGCGTGGATAGTAAGGTGAAGAACTCTCTCAGAGTCGCTTCGTTCTCGGAGAAGCTTCTCTTCGACGGCAACTTTTCAGCAATCCATGAATTGCTCGATTTACACGTTCTCTTGTCTATCTAGTGTAGCAAGAGAGTCAGACTGGGGCAAACATTCGGTGGTTGACTCAGAGAGTGCCACTGCAGTTGCCGGATCCGAGTTTTATAATTATGACGGTTGCCAGTCAAACAGGTTGGGATATAATATTGATCCCAACGGATTCGAAGTGCCAGGGTCTTTGGGTTCCACAGTCTCTAAGCAAGCACTTATCTTCCACGGAATAATGTTTTTTTAGGCTTGCTTTATGTCATTGCATGAACATTATTCAGAAACGCATGTCCAAATCCTGTCCGTTAATTCGACAGTAGTGGCGTATCTCCGGAACCAGGGAGGCACTCATTCGTTTCCGTTATTCAATTTAATGGAAAGAATCCTTCTGTTTGTTATAGTACACCAAGTTCTGCTGTCCGTCATATTCCGGGTCTGATTGTATTACCGGACTCCCGTTCACTTATGGGTCGCTTGTTGCCGTCAGAATGGACTCTCAACAAACAAGTATTCAATCAGATTTGCTATCAATGGGAGCGCCCAATGATAATTTATTTTCGACACAACTTGCTTGTCAATTGCAGACGTATGTGTTTGCTTGTCCGGATCTCTGAGCTTATGTTGTTAACGCTCTATTGATCTAATAGGACGGAATGATAGGATATGCGTAACCTCCTGCGCTGTTGTTTCAGCAAGTATTGCTAAGATAAACAACCACAATACATTTCTGTTGATAGCATCTCTGTCTTCGCAGAGACCGTGGGTAAATTTACTCTGATGTCTACTGTGGGACTTAACGCGAAATCTTCCTCCATGAGAGGATCTTTTTTCGCTGGGTAAAATCGTGTCATCTTTATCACAACCCGCAAGGTCTCAACCTTCACGTATTCTGTTGTGTGGTTCTTATTGCATTGTAAGCATTGTACTGGGTGAGCTTTGGACGCGATTTCTTACTATAGGAGAACCTCTTCTTCGCTATACTATGCGGCTAAAGTGGAGGCTCTTCCGTCGTTGGTGTAGGGATCACTATGTTGATCCCTCCATACTAGTCATTGCAACTTTTTAGTATACTTGTTTGACAAGATCTACTGCAGCCTGTTATTATTAAGGTTATAGGTTTATGTTACCTCATACCTATGCACTCTATGATAGTTTACAATTGAGTCTTATGTCTCTTTATCTAAGTCAGTTAGTAACTTTTCGATAAATAGACTTAGAATCATTAGATTAAATTCCTATATGGAATTTAACTTCGGTTCTTATTTAGCTAAGTAATCATTTGAGCCTCTGGAAACAGTAGTTTTCAAATTCTGACCTTTTAGACAGTAATTCTGTTGGCGTCTCTTTTACTGAAGAGTCAGTGAGCTTCATGCACTAACGGTGGATGATTTTCACTTTCGTAGTTTCGGAATCACTACTTTCTTTACTATTTAAGTTGGATTTGTGCATAAGAGTCAGGCTCCTAATTAATATCCGGAACCTATTGTTATTAAGGTCCTTCCGTCTTCGTACGGGCATAGGCCTTTACTCTGTCCGGTTAGAGTTTATGTATTTATAAACAGATATCTGTTTATTACTACGGGCATAAGCTTCTTCTGTCTTTGATGCCTCATAGAAGGACGTTACGCTCCATTCTATTGCTAATGGATTCAATTAACTATCGATACTGCTTATGGTATATCATTGACTCAGCAGTTGTGTTTGAGATTTCGGCTCATGAAGTAAGAGTTCTACATCTTGGGCTTACATTAATAGTGTCGCTATTATAGATTTTTGAAGGCTGCTCATTGCGCTCAGCCATCCACATTCATGAATTTTTATCTCAGAAATATTGAGTCCATTTCTGGAGGCCTCTATTGTTAGGTCTATTATCTACTGCTCAGAATGTCATTCACTTAACAGTTGCTACTATAGCTAGGTAGGCTGTCTGTTTCGGCAGTGACTCCGTTCTGCAGCCCTCTTCGCTCTGGGCTATTTGACCCAGGGCAAGAAAAAGGGAGGGGGGGGGGGAGGGTGTTCCCTTGGGTCACCTGTTTTACTATGAAAACAAGGGGATACCTCCTCCGGAGTTAGTAATTCTGAGCTGTTATTGGGATGGTTGTTTAGTGAGAAGTTTATGTTTTAAAAATTCATTCAGGTCTTAGTTTTTAAAGTATAGCTTTTGAATATAGCACGTGTCAACGGACATTATTATACAATCCTCAGACACTTTTAAGGAGTATAAAGAGTCTCTATTCTCTAGACTTACTTTATTTATTGGCTTACTTTAAAAATTATTAGTATAAGGATTATACTAGATATTAATAGAGTACATGGATGTATGATGCTCAATTTTGGAAGGTGTTATATCTTTCTAATTTATCATAAATAAGAAAGATACATGTAAGGCCTAATACTTCTTTTTCCCTAGAGGGGATGACTCTATTTTACATAATTGAGCGTATTCCATCTTGCTCCATGTCCTTGGCCCTCCAGCCTTTTTACTATTCAGCTATGTCTGGGTCATTGGTACAGTATAAAAATGTTAAAAAATTTATAGTAATTTATATATTTTTTATACTTACCAATGACCCAGACGGGGATGGCCCTCCCAGGAGTTGGGAACTCTTACCTCCCCGCTGAGTACATAGCGCTTACCAGGCACTGGTTATTAGAATGATTAATGGCGCCAGTTTCGGAACGTCCTTGACACTGCGCATGCGCAGTAGAGGTGAAGTGTGTAGGGCCATTCAGGACATGTTTTCTTTGGTTTTAGATGCAAATTTTGGGAATTGGGGGGCAAAATTTGTGTTTGGCCCTATATTTTAAGAGTTAGCACCAGCTATGTCTGGGTCATTGGTAAGTATAAAAAATATATAAATTACTATAAATTTTTTAACTTTTTCACAGAATTATCAAATGAAGTCACTCTCACATTTGGTAAAGAGGTGGGGGGTATCTTTTTGTGTCACCCTATGGTGACACTTAATACTTCTTATATATGCCCCCAATGGTCTGCAATCTGTCACAGGTCTGTCATGTCATCCTTCAGCGTCACCCAGTAATAATTGTTTCATTTCTGTAATGCTATCCATGGTATTGCAGGTGGGGGTATATGCCACCCTCTACTTTGCTCTAGTTTATTATACCCCCACTTTCGAAGAAAATGGGGGTATACTGGATTACATGCGTCTGTCCGTCCGACCGTCAATCCGTCCATCTGTCCGTTCGTGCATCCGTGTGTGAGTCCGTCCGAGAATATTCATAACTTAAGTAAATTATTATTTTTTATAATATTTGTTGGTCATAGGTATGCCCACACTAGTTATTTTTTTTTTTATTACTTGTTCATTTAGAAATTTTGTCCGTCCGAGACAAATTTTGTCTGTTCAACCTGTATATCGGGTATCGAATGTTCTATTGCAATGAAATTTGCCATGAACACTGCTTATGGTATAGGCTTTAAAAAAAGGATTCAACGATCTTTCTCACATTCTCCTTTTTAGAGTTATCCCCATTTTTTGACTTAGAAATTGTTGGAAATTGACATTATTTGTCTGTTCATCCTGTATCTCAGGTATGGGTTATCAGATTTCAGTGAAATATGGCAAGCAGTTTGCCTATGACAAAGGCTTCTGCCTCATTGCATAAAACTTCCAAACACCAAACAATTTACCATACCTTTTGACTTAGAAATTGTTGAAAACTTTCAAAGAAAATGGAAGGGGGGGGGGGGGGTATACTGGATTGCGTCCGTCCATCTGTGCATCCATCCGTCAGTCCATATGAGAATATTAATAAATAATATTTGTTAGTCATAGGTATGCCCACAGTAGGCAGTACACCAGGTGGGGGTATGCACCGGGCGAAAGCCCAGCTCTTGTTATATTTTGTCAAGGCTGCTCTGACCGGGGCAACTGCATTGTGCCCATGTGAGGGCATGATGGCACTGTGTACTAAGCCGTACTGCACTTCGATAATGCACTTGTCTTCAACCAATGCTAACCCAGCTTGTGTGGAATTAGTATGCTGGGGAGGCTGACAGTTGCTTGCCATTGATCAATGGTTCTCTCTGGCATCCTCCACCCATAAAATTGTCCGACAGATGGTGACACATGCTGTCGAAAGTGTTGTTGACCCCAATAAATAAATAAATAGATAACTCTTGGAATCATAGGTGAAAAAATCTATTGACTTTACAGGCTGAAAATTTTTATTAAATGTGTCGGAATTATACTTAGTTTAATGGCCAGAGAAATCCTGTTCTGGGCAGGAATGTCCAGCAGCATGCAAGGAATAAAAACTTATTCAACAGTCCGGATCATAGAGGTTTAGACAGTACCTAACCATGGAAGTAATAAATAAACTGTTTTAGTATTTTAATTATTATAATCTATTCTGTTTTCAGTTACTGTACTGGTCAGACTTTATATACGTCACTGCATATAAGGAAAGAACAGTTTTCCATAAACAAAACAGTTATTATTGCCTCACAGGTTTGCCAGGTAAGTTATTCGGTTCCACCTCCCAATCTGATTTTCTGGCCAATTGTCGGAACAAAACACAACTAATCTGTCTGTTGATGCAGGAATTTGCCCACATTGGTGTCCAATCGAAGCAAGCAAATGCAGATGTTCTGATCACTGAGAAGCACTAGATGAAGGATGAAACCAATTTTTCACCTAAAAAATCAACCTTATCTTCTCATATTTTTACACAACAACCAATGGCCCAGACTTAGCTGGTGCTAACTCAAGATTATCCTGCGCCAAACACAAATTTTGCCCCCCTCCCCCCAATCCCCAAAATTTGCATGTAAAACCGAAAATTGAATGTCCTATGTGGTCCTTCATACATTTGAAATCTGCGCATGCGCAGTGTCCAGGAAGCACTGAAATTGGCACAAAGTATCATTCCTTGTTTGGCCCTCTGTCAGATAACAACAAACTGACTTCTGTGCTTTTAAATCTCAGTTTTAATGATGCCAGACACAGGTCAATGGTGATAATGGTGGATCAAAGGACAGAATAGGATGATGGAAGGAAGAAACAGTGGTTTTTAATGTTCAGGGCAGTAACTTTATAATTTTTTTGACAAAATTGTTTCATGTTTCTCAATTTCGGGACATGGGCTGATGTCATCATTCTTGCTAATGATTTTGCCACTGTTTGTTAAGTGTTCCTTCCCTATCCTTCCTTGAAGCCTCCCAGTTAAACTCCCATGCTTTTTGGCTTTTTATTGAAATTTTTTTTTTGTAAATTTCTTTGGAGTTTAACGTGTTTCACAGAATGTTTATTCTATGTATCCCCACGGTTATGTCCTCACCCTAGGGGTGTTTAAGCGTTTTTGGTCATGCATCATCCATCCGATGTATCCTATTTTCTTCTAATGAAGATCTTGCTTTGCATCGGATAGTTTAAAATCTGTTACTGACTTTGGGCTGTGTTGTTCATTGCCTGGGGTCTTGTTTCCGGTTTTCATTTGACATTGTTTACATTGACAACGCTTTCCTAAAACATGTAGTTTCCTATGAATTAATCATGTTAAGGTTATTATAAGATACATTTTATATTCCGGTAGTGTAGCTTTAATTTTTGGAGGATAAAAAAAAAAAAAAATTGTCCACACTTAGGCTCTATATCCATTTGGGCTCATCATTTCCTTTGGGAACTTGTCAAAATTTTTTCTAAAAATTTTTTTATTTTAAAATTGGGCGTTGGTGTGAGTACTGTTGACTTTATTTTTATTCAAATTGAAAGCTTTTTGCTCAAATTGTAACTCGAGAAAGTCTTCCTCAGATTCACATGATAATTGTGTCAATTGTAGTCAGAGTACTCGCACTAATTCCTGTGCAACTTGTGTCATTTGGGATGACAAACATGGGAGACAAGTGTCACAGTACGTTGTTAGCGGCAAGAGGACAATGCCAGTCCTCTCGCCACAGAGTCATTCTAGTTTTTTCAGTTTCTATTTCAGAGGAACAAGAACATGGTGATGTTTTTGTGACGCCATCAGAAAGTGTGCATCTGCCGTCACAATTAGACAGTCAGAGCTAGCGGCAAAAGTGCTCTTAAATATTAGGCAGGGCAATAAACCATGCGCCAGTGGTTTCAGTTCCCTGTCGCCAGCTAGCTTGAACGGTGAATCGGTGGGCATCGCGACACCGGGTGTGTCCGTTGCAGTCGAGGAGAGAAAAAAGGGTAGTGCGAGCACTATAATATATAAACAGGCTCACCCTGCGACGATGGAAAGAAGGAAGCCAGCAAGTTCAAAAGTAAGCTTGGCGAGGTCTGATAGGACCGCGAGCGAGAGGGTCCCCTCTCTTTCACAACATCTGGGGCCAGATGTTGTAGTTCGGAACTTGCAACAGTCAGAGCTTATGTCCACGCCTCCGGTCCGTGACGCTCCGCCAAATATACAGCAGGGGTCGGCTATAATTATGGCTTCTTGTTTCTCTACTAAGCACACACGACCGCACCTTGGCTACATGACTTCGGATATCCAGCCTGCATCGCCGAAAAAGGACCTCTCTTCATCTGGAAAGTCACACCATCCGATAGCCAAGGAAACGAGGCCTCATTCATGGGGACATCCGCAGAAAAGAGCCATCTCGGACTCACAGTCCCAGGAGCAGCCGGCGGCCAAGCAACAAAAGACTGCTGCTCCTCAGGCCTCCATAACGGACTTGCTGTCGCAAATCGCGCAGCTTATCGGAGCATTCCAGCAGGTACAGGAGCAACCTACGGCAGTCTCGGAACACGAGCTGTCGGATGACACTGAGTCGGTCCAGTCATCTGCACGTTCAGATGCTGATGACCGTGAATATAATCTGATTCTGTCAGATGGTGAAAGAGGAAAGTGACTCTACCCTTTCGGAACAATATATGGTACCGATGGATTTTATCCATCAATACTTTCCCGAATTTGTTCTTATAGAGCGAACTTAGACGCTATGTCTTACGCAGATCACCTTATGAGAGCTATGGTGCAACGTCTCAATGGGAAGGAATTTGAGGACGTTCGTACCTCTTTACGAGTTCTTTCCAGGACTATAATAATGTTTACCATGTATAACTCCACCCTTCCCCAGAAGCTTCCTCTGCAGGAGGACATTCATTATCAGGAGATGTCACGTGCACTGCAACACAACCCGCAAGGTCTCAACCTTCACGTATTTCCGTTGTGCGGTCCTTCTTGCACTGCAAGCATTTTACAGGACGAGCAATGGACGCAATTTCTAACTGTAGGAGGACCTCCTCTTCGCTGAATTATGCAGCAAAGTGGAAGGTTTTCTTCCGTTGGTGTAAGGTTCAGTCTATAGACATTTAGGATCCGGACATTGCTAACCTTCTGGTCTACTTGTTTGACATTCTCAAACTGCAGCCCGTCACTAATAAGGGTTATAGGTCTGTGCTATCAGACACTTACGCTCATCATGATAGCTTGGCGATTGGATCTAATGCTTCATTATCTAAACTAGTTAGAAATTTCTCTATAAATAGACCTAGAACTCTCAGATTAATTTCAATGTGGAATTTAGCTTGGGTTCTGTTGAAGCTCAAAGAAGCTCCTCCGTTTGAGCCGTTAGACGTTGTAGAGTTCAAATTCTTGACCTATAAAACAGCATTTCTCTTAGCCTTTGCTTCCGCTAGAAGTGTTAGTGAACTCCATGCTTTATTTGTTGACGAGTCTCACTACCGTAGTTTTGGAAATACCATCACTTTAACTACACAAGTGGGATTTTTGGCTAAGAATCAAGTTCCAAATTTACAGCCTGAGCCTATTATGATAAAAGTTATACCGTCTTCGGACAACCACAGACCTTTGCTGTGTCCAGTCAGGGCTATGCGCATATATAAACGCTGATCAGAGTTTATTAGAAAAGGAAGAAAACGCTTCTTTTTATCATTAATTCCTAACAGAAAAGATATAGCTGTTCAGTCTATTGCTAGATGGATTCAGATGGCAATATGAAAATCTATCTTCGGATCAGCATTCTGTTTATAAGATATTAGCACATGAAGTTAAAGCGCTGTCCACTTCTTGGGCCTATTCTAACAGTATAGCCATTATTGATCTCATGAAAGCTGTGTACTGGACACAGCCTTCTACATTTACAATGTTTTACCTTAGAAATATAGAGTCTATCTCTGGTGACCTTAGGTGTTCAGGTTCTTTATCTGTTGCTCAGAATGTCGTCCACTAAAGGATTACAGCTATACTTATTTAGGCTTTCCGTTCCAGCATTGATGCTGTTCCGCTACCCTCTTCGTTCTACGGTTATGTGACCCGAACAAGGGGGGGGGGGGGGGGGGGGGGGGACAGTTTTCCCTTAATATCATCTGGCTTTATAGTGAAAAGGAAGGGAAGATCTCCTCCGGTGTCAGTAGTTCCGAGTTGGTACTGGGATGGTTTTAATGTGTAGCTCAGTGAAAGCAATTATTATGTCTTATTTATGTAATATTTTTAAAGTGTAGCTCGGTGTGAAGCATTTGTTTATGTCACGTGTCAAACGAGCATCAATATACAATCCTCGGACACTTTTAAATGAGTATAAAGAGTCTCATTCTCTGGACTATCTTTATGCCCCCTGCAAACAAAGTTTGGGGGGGGGGGGGGGTATATAGGAATCACCCTGTCTGTCCATCCATCTGTCCGTCCGTCGGTCCATCCTTATAAGCACAACTCCTAAACCATTTGAAGAATTTTCATGAGACTTTACACAATGGAAGAACTCCATATGAAGATGTGCATGAAGCAATATATAGACAATAAACATATAGTGTGTTTTTATATCTGTGTTATACAACGAGTTGAAATATGGTTTATTTTTTCGAGGCTTCGCCGAGAAAAAATAAACCATATTTCAACGAGTTGTATAACACAGATATAAAAACACACTATATGTTTATTGTTTTTATCTGATAACAAACAGACACCCGTCTCGTGCGTCTACCCGACTTATATATGCTTCCCACGGGCCTCCAAAGAAAACCAGTCTACGAGACAAAAGAAATAGGACAAGACGCATAGAGTTGTGTCCCTTACATTACAAAATCGATGACGGCGATTGTAAAGTGCGATTGCACTTCTTGCATCATGTAACTGCGCTGGAACAAAATAAATTTCAACTATTTTATTAACAGTAACAAAACGGTGTTTCAGTAGAGTTATTCTTTTTTTGACATAGTTCCAGTTTTCTTCCGTGTTTTATGCTGTAGTCCCAATATAACAAATAATTTTGCGTTTGTTTACAATTTTTACGAAGTGTTTTTTTTTCAGGTAGAGCAGACAAACTTTTAATTAGCGCAGTTCCGCGAGTACTTTTGATCGAGGCCGTGACTATAAATAGTTCGCAGTCGCCGCATACTAATTACTATTAACATTCAAGTAATTTCTACAATGTTTTGAAGCAAAATTTGAGGTTGCCTTTATTGAAGCAAAATAAATAAGAAATGACACCATCAGAGGATTTTGACAAAGTGCAATAAGCGTACAATTAAAACCTGCCCTGTGATATAACGATGTTTCATGAATGAATGAATGAAAATGGAATTGAAAGAGGTCAGAGGTCGTTCGCATAAATTATAATTATATACAACACCCGTTGTATATACTTCAGGTATATACAACGGTTGTTATACTCTATGGTTATCAGATAAAATTCCATTCTGACAGGTGCAGGGGGTATTACTTTGTGAGCTTGCTCACAGTACCTCTAGTTATATATTGGCTTCCCTTCACGGAATTAGCATAATGGGTTATGCTGGCATTAAAAATGAAGAATTATATATTATGTAATGCTCAATTTACATAGTTGGTGTTATGTCTTTCTTATTTCGACTAAATGAGAAAGACATATGTAATTCTGTTCTCTCCTATTCTCCTGCAGGAGATATCCTTTAAGACTTTAAGAAGTGATTGAGTAACTGGATTTTCCTTTATGTCGTAGGCTCTCCAACCCATTTACTATTCAGCTAAGTCTGGGCCATTGGTTGTTGTGTAAAAATATTATAAATTCATAGTAATTTGTACATTTTTATACTTACCAATGGCCCTGACGGGGATGGCCCTCCCCTGAGTGGGCACTCGTACCTCCCCGCTAATTACAACATTTAGCAGGCACTGTAGAAAGAATGATACTTGGTGCCAATTTTGGTACTTCCTGGACACTGCGCATGCGCAAATGTGGGGAGGGCCACATAGGACATTCAATTTTTGCTTTCACATGCAAATTTTGCGGATTGGGGGGCAAAATTTGTGTTTGGGCCAGGATAATTTTGAGTTAGCACCAGCTAAGTCTGGGCCATTGCCACTAAAATTTCTTGAGGACTTTGCTAATAAATTCTTTGTTTCACTTTCAATCAATGGTTATGATAGACATAAGCAAAATGCGCTGATTATTTACAGGTTATCTCTTGTTTAGTTTCATATTGACCGAGACAACAACCTGAGTTAACTTTACATCAGCCTGAAACTGTCAACCGATTAATCGATTAACCAATGATCAGTGTCTTCATCGATCATAAAAAGTAATTGATTGA
This sequence comes from Pictodentalium vernedei, assembly GCA_031216915.1. Taxonomy (NCBI): domain Eukaryota; kingdom Metazoa; phylum Mollusca; class Scaphopoda; order Dentaliida; family Dentaliidae; genus Pictodentalium; species Pictodentalium vernedei. Next base: position 473,420,808 of record CM062294.1, on the reverse strand, counting down.
TTAACCGTAACTTTTGAACTACTGTGTTATATGGGTTAACAAAGGAACAAATTTGCTCCAAAACAGGCAAACATTGTCACAGTGACTCACATCAATTATATGAGACAGAGGAAAGGATGCAAGTTAATTGCTGACATACTTGTTTACTTGCATGATCATCATACTGTACCAGCAGCTGGAAATGGTCATGCTTAACCTTTAACCAATGTAGGTAGAAGATGATACTCACAAAATATATTCTTGAATTACTAAAAAAATTCGATTTTTGTCTCAAAACATAGCTTGTGAGTCCACATTGGAACGAGCTTAATGAGCTCGGTCCAATGAAAGGTTGCAAGCTATGTTTTGAGACAAAAATTGAAAACACAATAAAACTTGAATGGAGATTTTTAGCTTAACTTGACGACAAAGTCAAGATCAGCTATTGCCATCGCGCGTACAGAAGTCACTCAAATTATTCTTATTGAAAACATTGCATGCAGGGAACAGAAATTAACATATTCTCAATTATCACAATTCTTATTTCATAATCCTTTCATAAACACTGAACATTATCCTTTTCATCAAACACTACACACAGTCAAGTTAAGCTTTCATTGTAAAAAGCGCTGGCCGTTTTTTCCTGTTACGTTTGATAAAGGGTTAATGCTGTAAGTCATCAACGGTATCACAATTATTCTGCTACCTATTAGGGCAACTGATTAATTGAATAACCAAGGTTAATCTATGATTAATTGAGTAATCAAGAAAACCCTTTAACTATTTCAGCTCTACCTGAAACCTTTGGTAACTTCATATGTTTTGATTCAATAAATTTAATAAATGCAAAGGTTATTACTTGGTTAATTTCATATCAGCCGCGATATCAGCCAGAGGTAACTTCATATCAGCCTGAGACCTTTGGTAACTTCATATGTTTTGGTTTAATGACTCCAGAGGTCTTTACTTGCTTAGTTTCATATCAGCTGAGATCGACCCAATGTAACTTCATATTAGGGCTGCACGATATTCAAAACGGAATACTGGTATCGGTATTCAAAAAAATACTGTGGTATACTGGTATATCGAAAACTGTTCAGAAAAGTGAACATAAGTACCACAATCGAGGCTTGAGGCATCACAGTTGGAACGAATTAGCATGCCTTGATGACGCGGTTCGAAAAACCTTTACCCCAAGCCAGATGATATCAAAATTTATTATTTAAAAAAAACAGTTAATCAGATTTTCCCCAAAAAATTCTACAAAACAATATCATGTGACCCCTCATTGGAACGAGCTCGTTCCAATGAGGGGTCACATGATATAGTTTTGTTGAAATTTTTGAAAATTATTTTTTCAGCTGCTGAAATTGTATATTACGTAAGCACATTCAGATGATTCCTTGGGTAAAGGGATAGTATTATTCAGTTAAAAAACTCAAGACATCTTGAAACTTAAATTGTGGGTAAATAAATAATGACGATAAACCGATATTTTTGTAATTACACCCTTATTCAATCGATATTGGTTTCAATACCGGTATATATTGGTTTATGGATATACCGTGCAACTCTACTTCATATCAGCCTGATACCTTTGTTAACTTAATATGTTTTGGATTAATAAATAAGGAGGTCTTTACTTGGTTAGTTTCATGTCAGGAAGTGATATATATACATTATCATGACCATGTGCATGTCATGTAATTTGTATCGGATTCAAGGTCGTGTTTACAATCATATCGCAGTAAGCCCGTCAGAGCGAGTTGTGATACGATTGTAAACACGACCAAGAATCTTATACAAATTACAGGGCATACATTTGGTCATGATAATACATTTATCTAACAATCCCGTTACAAAAAGCCTGTTTTTCCATTTTTAGCTCAACTTTGGCGAAGCCAAATTTGAACTTTTGTCATGGCCCGTCGTCCGTCTGGCCGTCTCTCCGTACGTCAACAATTGGATACGGCTCGGGCAAGAGGCCGTATTTATGAACCGACCTTTACGAAACTTCTTGGGTACCTTTGTTATGACCGTGGGACGAGAACGAGTGTTTTTGGGTGCGGTCCGAAATTCAAGATGGCTGCCAGCTGCCATTTTGTACCGACGATGCAGAAATCTGTTTTTTGTACAGAACTTCCATATGAAAGCTCTGATTTGAATAATTTTTTGTATGAATGTTTAGTACCATGGGATACATCACATATAATACGTTTTTTTTTCGCGTGTGTAAATTGTGCAAATTAGACTAATTTTGATGTTTTTTGGTGTTACTTTCAGCACTGTAAGTGCAAATGCCAATACGGCTCGGGCTAGAGGCCGTATTTATGAACCGATCTTTACGAAACTTCTTGGGTACCTTTGGTATCACTGTGGGACGAGAATGAGTGTTTTTGGGTCCGGTCCAAAATTCAAGATGGCTGATGGCAGCCATTTTGTACAAAATAGGTGCAATCAGATTTTTGTACAGAACTTCCATATGAAAGTGCTGATTTGAATAATTTTTTGTGTGAATGTTTAGTACCATGGGATACATCACATATAATACAGGTTTTTTTCTCGTGCAGAAATTATGCAAATTAGATGAACTTTGATTTTTTCAGTGCGACTTACACACAGTAAGTACACATGTCAATACGGCTCAGACTGGAGTCTGTATTTATGAACTGATCTTCACGAAATGTCTTGGGTACCTTTGTTATCACCTTGGGACAAGAACGAGTGTTTCTGGGTGCGGTCTAAAATTCAAGATGGCTGCCATTGGCCATTTTGTACCGAAATTAGATCTAATCAGTTTTTTGTACACAACTTCTATACAGCTCAGACTAGAGGCCATATTTATGAACCAATCTTTACGAAACTTCTTAGGTACCTTTGTTATCACCGTGGGATGAGAGTGAGTGTTTTTGGGTGTGGTCCGAAATTCAAGATGGCCACCAGCAGCCATTTTGTACCAAAATTAGTGCAATCAGTCTTTTGTAGAGAACTTCTGAATGAAAGTTCTGATTTGAATAAATTTTTGTATGAATGTTTAGTAACATGGAATACATCACATATTGTAAGAGGTTTTTTCTCGTGCAGAAATTATGCAAATTAGATGAACTTTGATTTATTCAGTGCTACTTACACAATGTAAGCACACATGTCAATACGGTTCAGGGTAGAGGCTGTATTTATGAACTGATCTCCACAAAACTTCTTGGATACCTTTGTTATCACCTTGGGACGAGAATGAGTGTTTCTGGGTACGGTCCAAAATTCAAGATGGCTGCCAGTGGCCATTTTGTACCAAAATTAGGTCCAATCAGTTTTTTGTCACAAGTTCTATACAGCTCGTATTTATGAACTGTTCTTCACAAAACTTCTTGGGTACCTTTGTTTTCACCTTGGGACAGGAACGAGTGTGTTTTGGGGTGCCTTTGTTATCACTGTGCTATGAGAACAAATATTTTGGGGTTCAGTCAGACCCACTCTGGGACTCAAAGATTTTTTTCTAGTTTATCATCTGACTGTCACTCACCTTTACAATACTTTACCTATACATTTGTTACAGGCAACGTCAGTATTTATGTACAGACCGTTACAATACTTTATATGTACCTTTGTTATCAGGTCATTGCCTAGATGTTTGTCATTGCTGTGTCACATACTATACATGTACATGTCTTTGTCTTGACAAGTTGAGCTACAGTGTCATTGACACTTTCATTCAGTTTAAATTGGGTTGGAATTGGTCAAAATTTTGAATTTCATTCATATTTTAATGCATAATAACACTGCATATAATGATATTATTTGTCATAGTTGCGGTGTTTACTGGAAGTTGAAACTATATGATACAGAATCAGAATGAGTTGTCTATATGATACGGAACACATTATGTGATACGTACCATTTCTCGTGGTTTTCATGCCAAAATCTATATGATTTTTTGAGAAAAAGATTACTTCTTGAAATAAACATGAGGTCTCATTAGCTGAAAGAAACTGACATTTAGTTAAGGCTAAAGTTAATCATTCTTTTTATACATCCTGCTGGTAAGGTTGTGGAAGGGTGGTGTACTGTTTTATGCTTGTCCATCTGTCCTGTGCACCACTTTATCAATGTTTGCCCTGAAAGTAACCTGGATCCGTCATATTTTTCCAAACTATGAAGAATATCAATAATAGTGCTCAGTGACAACCGTTGAGCCAAATGTTATCCTAATATAATCCTGCTGTCAAGACTTCTTAACTGGTTGAGTGCTAGCCACTATCACGGCTTTCAAAAAAATGAAGTTACCAGAGCAAAAGCCAACACTTTCCCTGTTTATATTTCACATTCAGTCAAACACAAACAATTATTTGTTTATATAAATTTGTTTTATTACAAATTATTGGAGAGTGCCTGTGTAATGTGTAATAAAACAAGTTTTGAATAACAAATTCAGACTACCAAAAATAATCTTGCCTTCAACCAGAAAATCACTAATGTGAAAAATATCTTGTTATTTGTACTTTCCGACGTTTGATGTCGCATTTTGAAAAACATTGAAGAAACTGAATTCTCAGTGACGTTTTAACGTCAGGATAATTGAAGGCTCAAAGTGTTAATTCAAACAAATTGCACTGTTTTTATTTGTTATTGTAGGGTATGGGATATTTACATTCTCGAGGCATTATTCATAAGGATTTAAAAACAAAGAATATCTTCTGTGATAAAGGCAAGGTTGTCATTACAGATTTTGGACTGTTTACTGTAACAAAACTTTGCCAAGGAAATAAGTAAGTTGGAACTTTGATACAGTGGAACCCACTGAATTGGGTATCTCCTTAAGAGAATAACTCTGTTAATCTATACTATATTTTAGGATGTCTGTATGTATGTGCGGGGTGAGAGTGGGAGTGTAGGGGGGCACCAAAAGTTATGACCAAAATTTTTTTTACCGATATATGTCTTCAAAGGGGTCTACTCAGGGTATGTTTTTACCAGGAATCTAATGGTGAGGTGTTAAAAAAGTATCAGGGTGGGGGTAGGGGTGTAGAGTGGCACCAAAAGTTATGACCAAAATTTTTTCTCACCAATATAGGTCTTCAAAGGGGTCTACTAGGGGTAATTTTTTACCAGGAATCTAATGGTGAGGTTTAAAAACAAGTGCCATGGTGGGGTGGGGATGGGGGTGTAGAGGGGTGCCAACAGTTATGAGTATATTAAGGGAGAATACTCTCCTCAGCCCGAGCAATGCCGGGTAACCCTGCTAGGTACATATAAATTCCAAACATAAAACCATTACTCTTCCTTCAGTACAATTTCTGTTAATTCAATATAGACTACAGAGTAAACTCAGGTTAATTGAATAAATAATATTGTTGTATCGGAAAATTACTCTTAAGACAAAAGAAACCACCATGCTTAGGCCACACATAATAAATTAAATGATTCTCAGGCAATTTTTTTTTTTTCAAATCAGTGAGGGACGGCAGAGATTTTTTTTTTTTTTTCCTTGCAATGTCATGAGTATCTATTTAGTGTCCAACACAAGGTGACCCTGGCTGTTGGAAGTGTTGTTAAACTCCAATATATAAATAAATGTATTGAGTGGCTTTCCGTTGTCTTTTCCCAAACAAAATATACAGAAAGTGTCTTATTATACAAATTAACTCATTTAACCCTTTGTGACTGTAAGCCCGCTTTTGTGGCCCAAGGCTTAATTTCGTCCCATTTTTGTTTCTTTATAGGAGGTCTATACACTGGGCATTGATGATAAAATAATAACTGCAGTCTGCAGCCAGATGGCTGCAGACTGCGTTATTATTTTATCCTCCCTGTATATAGATATTGGACTGACCTTTCTCACTGTAAGTGCTGTCTCTGGGGAAACTTGCAAGTTGCATTCTAAGTGCCTTGGCAGTCGTTTCCAGGCAAGTCTTTGCTGCCAATATAGGCAATCAAGACTTGCCTCTAAACAACTACAAATCCACAGGATGCAGACTGTCCTTAGTTATTCTCTTTAGTTTTCATTTACATGCATCAATCAAAAAACGTAAAAAGTTTTGAATCTCTTGATTTTGTAGAAATATTGGAAGACACGGCAAGGCAATAAAAACATCCAGTGAGGGGGTTCAGTTTCAGTGAGGGATTGCCTGGGTACCAAAACATTTTTGTTTTGGACCTATTGATCTTATAGACCAGTAAATCCAGTACAGTGGAGCCCACTTAATTGGATATCTCTTAATTGTATATCCCTGTTAATTGAATATACTTTTCAAACACAAAACCATTTACCATACCTTCAGTACAAATTTGATCTGTTAATTGCATATGGGTTGTAGAGTAAACTCCTGTTAATTGTATATAAATTTTTGTAATATGTCAAAAAAATTACTGCGACACGCACCAAATTTCCCTTATTTATCAACCTTTTTGGCCTCACTACATCCAATACAGGCATTTATTCTATTATATCTTGTTTGACAGAGCCCTATGAGCTCTGTCAAACAAGATATAATAGAATAAATGCTCAGTTTACCCCCAGAACACAGGAAACTGACCAGATCCCTCTTAATTGTATACTCCTGTTAATTGAATAATTTTCACTGGCAAAATGGATATTCAATTAAGAGGATTCTACTGTATAAGCATTTGATCTATTATATCTTGTTTGATGGTGCTCCTGAAGCTCAGTCAAAGAAGAAATATGAGAATAATCACCAGAATAAAGGAAAATTACCAAATTGCTATTAAATAAATACTCCGGTTGATTGAATAATTTTCATTTGCAAGTTTCATCTTAAATTAACTGACAGGTGTTTTTGCAGCACCTAAAAGTTCAGAAAAATAATTGAATTTTAAAATTAACTTTCCCTTTTTGAAAAATTATTTTTCACTTTCTGCGTATTACGAGAATTGCTATAATTCTTACATTGCTGAACTCAAGCAGTTGTAGCATAGCAGAAGTTCTAAGCTATTAGTCTGATGGCCAGAAAAGCTTTCATCCATGTATCTGCATCATGGGTAATGATTGGCATTCCATTGGTAAAATGTAATACATTTTTCTCTCATTTTTGTGTAGCACACAAAACTTCAGCTGACTTACTGTATGTACTTAATACAGATGGGAGGTATACTGTAAATACCATTCGGTATCTTTTTCGAGCCAATACTGATTTACCGTACCAAGTGAATCTCAACATACCAAAATTTCGGTATTGAAAAATATTCCCAATGTCAGTACAAAAATAAAAGGGCAAATGCAAACAACAGAACATTGCTCAAAACTCATGACAATATATTTCTAAAGGAGTCACCACTGGTCATTTTATGTAACAAAAAAACTGAGAGAAAATAGGGTATATTTTCTCTCGGCTTTTTTCTTACATCAAATGATCAATGGTGAGTACTTGTCTTACTTCCAACATTTTGAAAATTCGGCAGTTTTGTCTGCTGTAAAACGGTAATCTGTAGTTAGGCAGTATGTAAAAAATACCATTATAATATTAGAACATTCCTTTTCATGTTCTATCAGTCGATAGTCCCTAAGTTTGTGTGATTTCTGAAATAAAACCTGAAGCAGCGAAGCTGCTGAAGGTTTTATTTCAGAAATCACACAAACTCAGGTACTATCGACCTATAGAACATGAAAAGAAACATTCTAATTATTTTATTATGCCAAACAAAATATGACCTTCATTGTTAAGCGTTAACCGCAACATACCATCAATCTTGTAACAACAATGTAGTCGAATCCAAAAACATGATGTCATTTTGAACGAATGACGTCTCTTCGAAAATGACTTGTCACAAGTGCCGTCGCTTTGGGAGTTTCTGTATCAACAAATGCCAATGTTTACAATTGCATCATGCTGTTCATGTTACAATTCATAGTTAATGTTTGTGTGAAAATTAATGGAATATAAATTCATGTTTCTCGGACGACAACAGTTGATAGAATTAAACGGAGTGAAACAATTTATTTTGAACTTGAGGTGGAGGCTCAGTAAGGTCGAGGAGTACTAAACTTGTGGAAATATAATTGATTAAAGTCATAACTGAGACTCATATTCAGGCTTCACTGAAGTGGTGAACAACACGTGAGTGAGTTTTTTAATATTTCTGATTCTTTTGAATTCATTGATTGCAATTAAAATTGAAAACACACCCACTGAAGATGATATATTTGTTGGTAAGTTTGTGTTGTGTCTACCGGTGTTGAAAAAAGTTAAACGGACACGGAGCCAGGATTTGGTGTTGAGAAATTCCAATAGACGCTGATCAATGGAAGTGGCGCTTACATTTTCTCCGTTCTCTTGTCTCCAGGGAAAAACGTTCCGATAGTACCCGTGTTTTGCCCCCAAAACGCCAGTACTATGACTTTCAGAAGGTGTCAAATTAACCAATCACGGTTGATGTTACAAACTTGAGTCATAATAATCAATATTGGTATTGGTGTGAGTACCTGTATGTTGTTGACACCAAATACTATGCCGATCCTGAGGTAAATCATTCTAAAAATACTGATACCAAAACCGAACTTGACTTTTCAATACTGCCCAGCTCTAGTACTCAATTACATATGAAATCTATAAACCCCATTTGTGTGTTTGTAGCATAATAGCTTTGGTGGCCATGCATTATAGAATTCCATCTTCCTTTCCTTCTTTGATGTCTCTTGCATTTTCTGTGAATTTTGAGTAGTCACAGAAAGTTTTCCATAGTGTGAATACAAATGTTTATATACAAACACTACTTCTCGACGAGATTAGTGTATGTATATGGGCAATGGAATAGATTCTGAGAATACTGCGTATACAGTACAAGTCAAAATAAGTTGTAGCATAACCGCAATAAACTAAGTGTACTGCTGCTCCTGCACTGATAAGATCAGAATCTGACATCATTTTCTGGAAAGCTCTCAGTAAGAGCTTTCCAGAAAAGGATGTCAGATTCTGCTCTTATCAGTGTAGGAAGAGAAGGATACATAGTTTATAATGGTTATCCTACAACTTATTAGCTCATCTTGACAGAGTCAAGCTGAGTTAATCTCATCACTCTCCGTCCGTCGTCTGTTAACACCATGTTTTGGTCTTCTCCTCTGAAGCCACTGGGCCAATTCAAGTGAAAGTTTGTGTGAGTGACGGTCCCGAAGGTGCATTGCATTTTTGTTCAACTCAGCATGCCCAGCCCCATAGGGAGGGAGTGGGGAAAAATGCTTCAAAATATTTTTTAAATCTTCTTCTCATGAACCAGGGTGTACAGTGACTTGATACTTGCTATGGAGCTTCCTTTTGAGGTGTAGAATCAAGGTTGTTCAAACAAACTTCGTGAAGCAATATTTGGCTTTGTTATGAGGAGAGGTAAGATTTTTGGCCCCGCCCAAAATTTCTGTTTTCTGAACCGAAGGTCCGATTTGAATCAAATTTGGTTTGTGGTATTATTGGGTCATAAGTACTTGACTCGTGCACATTTTTCAAACGACTTCTCCTCTGAAACCACTGGTCAGATTTTCATGAAATTTCATGTGGATGTTCATTACTATATGGCAATTCATGTTTGTTCAAATGAAATGGCCACGTCCCATGGGGGCTCTGTATGGGACATAACTCTGATAGCACCATATGAATTATAGAAAAATTATTAAAAAATCTTCTTCTCCAGAACCAGTGGGTAGAATCTTTTGATACTTGGTATGCAGAATCTTGGTATAGGTCTGATTCAAGTTTGTTCAAATCGGCCCCCTGGAATCATATTTGGGCTCACTATAGAAGCCCAAATTCGAACTTAGTGCATTTCAGGCAAATTTCTTAAAAAATCTTCTCCAGATCCAGCAGGCAGAATCTTTTGATATTTGGTATGCAATATTGTGGGGGTGGATCTGATTCAAGTTTGTTCAAATCGGCCCCCTGGATTCACATTTGGGCTCAGTATAGAAGCCCAAATTCGAACTTAGTGCATTTCAGGCAAATTTCTTAAAAAATCTTTTTCTCCAGATCCAGCAGGCAGAATCTTTTGATATTTGGTATGCAACATTGTGGGGTGGATCTGATTCAAGTTTGTTCAAGCCATATCCCTAGGTCCATATTTGGGCTCACTGTGGGAGCTTGAATTGTAAATTAGTTCGAAATGAGGAATATTTTTATACTGTACCAATGACCCAGACATAGCTGGTGCTAACTCTTAAAATATAGGGCCAAACACAAATTTTGCCCCCCAATCCCCAAAATTTGCATCTAAAACTAAAGAAAACATGTCCTGAAAGGCCCTCCACACTTCGCCCCTACTGCGCATGCGCAGTGTCAAGGACGTTCCGAAATTGGCGCCATTTATCATTCTAAGTTTGGCCCTTCATCAGTTAACATCTGACTGATCTTTGTGCTTTTAAATCTCAGTTTAAATGATGCCAGACACATAAATATTAGTGAAATGGTGATTCTAAGGAGGATAGAGAAGGAGGAGAGGAAAAGAATGTGTGACAGAATATTATCAGGGCTGTAACTTAAAATTTTTTAATGAAATTATGTTAAGTTACCTATTTTCAAGGCAGCAGCCATTTTGTTGTCATTCTGATTATTTAGTTACACTGTTTTTACAAGTGTTTTCCTCTCTCCCTGTCCTTTAAGTTCCCCCTTGCTATTCTCCCATGCTTTTGGCATAGTTTCTGTAATTATTATTACTAAAATTTCTTGGGAGTTTTAGCTGAATAACAGAATGAATTCTGTTCTTTCCCCATGTTTACGTCTTCACCTACGGGTGGTTAGGCGTTGTGTTCTGCATCTACCATCTGATGTTCTGCAGTTTCTTCCCTGGAAGTCTCTGTTTTGCATCAGATAGTGTATTTTTGGTAACTGATTTCGGGCCTGGGTGCCTGGAGTCTTATTTTAGTGTTTTTACACTCATTGTTTACATTTACAACAGCCCTCTGTGTGAGGGGGGGATTTCTAAATAATAATATCTTTATGTTATTTTAATCATAACTAGATACATTATTATTGTTCGTAAGTGTTGAATAAATTGTTTAAAATATTTTTAAAATTTTTGTCCACACTTAGGCTTGGGATCCATTGGGGCTCAACGTTACTTTTCAGAAACTTGGGCTGTTCTGAAAAAATATTTTTTCAAAATATTTTGATTTCAATTATTTTTTCTATATTAATGGATCATATTATTATTATGTATTTTGATTGCCAGGGGTTAGTGCGAGTACCAGGACTTGTTTTCTTTTCACATTGAAAGGATATTGATCAATTGTTTTAAGAGGAAGTCTTCCTCTGACTTTATTATCATTCTATATGTGGTCAGTGTACTCGCATTAACTCCTGTTCTGTATCATATGATTTCGATGACAATATGGGAAGCGTATGTCATGGTATGTTGTTGGGGATTTGGACACTCCGGTCCTTTCCCCGCAGGGTCACTCTACTTTATCAATTTCTATTTCAGACGATCAAGATTAGGGTGATGTATCTGTGATGTCTTCCAACAGTGTGCCTCCGTCGTCACAATTAATGAAGGGCTAGCGGAAAAGTGCTCATGTAATACGCCAATTGCCTAAGAGGACCCTAGTAGGTTCGACGGCCTTTGACGTCCGCTAGCTCGCCCGGTGTAGCATCCATTCACCGAATGGTTCGGCAGCCGGGTTCGTCCGTTGCGGTCTAGAAGGAATTTTGGGGTGATGCGAGCACTATAAAATTAACTTAATGCACACCCAGTGACGGCGGATCGGAGGGAGAACGGAGGAAGCCTTTTAGTCCGGTTCATAGCTCGTTCCGGTCCATCCGGACGGCAAGCGAGAGAGGCCCCTCTCTCGTTCAACAACATCTGGCCCCAGATGTTGTACAAAATGTGTCGCTAGTGGAGCATACGTCCGTCGCTCGGGACGCTCCGTTGTATAGGCAGTCCGCTGAGACTGCTAAGGCTTCCTCTTCTCGTCAGCGCACACGACCGCACCTTGGCTGCGTGACCGCCGATATATTTCCAGCTTCGCCGATCAAGGATTCTCGGCGACCAGGTCACACCATCCGGCAGCCAGGGATTCGAGACCGATGGACTCCGGACGTTCGCATAGGAAAAGTATGCGGGAGCCATCTGATGCGGAGCTGCCCTCGGCGAAGCAGCGATAGACTGCGCCTCCGCAGGTCTCGACGCCGGACATTCTTGTGCACATAGCACAGCTTATCGCAGCATCCCAGCAGCCGACAGAAACGGTGTCGGATCGAGAATTATCCGACAGCGCTGGGTCGGTAGCCGGGGACTCGAGGCCTGCAGACTCCGGACGTTCGCATAGGAAGTGTGCGGGAGTCAACGTACACGGAGCTTCCGGCGGCAATGCATCGTAAGTCCGCTACTGCACAGGCCTCGGGAACGGACGTGCTTTCCTTAATAGCACAGTTTATCGCAGCATCCCAGCATCAACTGAATCTGTCGCATATATTTTATCCGACGATGCTGGGTCGGGACGCTCCGCGGAAGCGGGTACGGACGTCCGAAAGTTTCATCCGGTCCGCCGGGATACCGAAAGGGATTCGGAGGATTTCAAGCTTTCCCTTTTGGAACAACATATGCTGCGATGCCGGATAAGAAACTGATAGCGTCGGTGGACTTAGAAATTTTTGGTTCGGTTCAGGGACATCGTCCCTCAGTTCCGACATAGTCCAATAATGTCACACAAACGTTCGAATTATTGAACGACGCTATATATATTATTATTTTATGCTTGCTATCCAAGCATTTCTGGTTTCTTGTTCGAAGAGTTATGGAGATGTCTTTCAAAAGTGTGCCTCTGTCGTCATAGTTAATGAAGAGTTAGCGGCAATAAGTGCTCATGGAATATGTCTATCGCTTACGGAGTGACATTCGCTAGCTCACCCGGTGTAGCGTACATTCATCGAATGGTTCGGATGCCGGGTTCGTCCGTTGCGGTCTAGGAAGGAGATTTGGGTGATGCGAGCACTTTAATTACTTTAGTACTCACCCAGTGACGGCAGATTGAGGACAGATCGGAGGAAGCCTGTTAGTCCGGTTCCTGGCTTGTCCAGGTCCGTCCGGGCTGGGAGTGAGAGAGGTTCCTCTCTCGCCCAACAACATAGGGGACCGCATGTTGTGGTTCAGATATTTTACATTCGGAGCATATGTCCGTTGCTCGGGACACTCCGTTATATTGTCAGTCCGAGAGACTGTCTTTAATGCTTCCTCATCCTCACAGCAGGGCACACGACCGCACATTGGCTACGTGACCTCGAGTATCCGATCAGTTTCGGCATTCAGTGATTCCACGGCGAATAGGTCGCGCCATCCAGTAGCCAAGGGACACGAGGCCTATACACTCCGTTCGCTTGCATATTGGAAATTTGCACGGGGTAACGATCACGGAGCTTCCAGCGGCAATGCATCATAAGACCGCTTCTCCTCAGGCCTCAGTGACGGACGTGCTATCCGAGTTAGCACAGTTGTTTCGCAGCATCCCAGCAATTGACAGTTTCTCGGTCGAATCAGGAATTATCCGACGGCGCTGGGTCGGTGCGGTCCGCGGTTGCATCAGCTACGGACGACTGAACGCTTTATAGGGTCCGACAGGATGGCGAAAGGGATTCGAAAGATTTCGAGTTTTCCCTTTAGTAGTATCGGAAGATGCCTTTCATATCTTCTGGCATTTCTTCCAGTGATTATTTTTCGGACTTCATTGCTGCGATCTTGGATAAGAGACTTATAGCGTCATTGGACTCGGATTTTTCGATCGGTACAGGGACATTGTCCCTGACTTACCGACGCAGTCCAATATTGTCATTACAACATGTGTTTTATTTTTCGACGCTATATATATATATATATATACAAGCCTGCTACTAAGCATGATAGTTTAGTTTCTTGTCCGCGTTGCTCATTTCTGCCATTTTATCATTTTTACAAATAGTTTATTTTGGCAGAGCAGGGCATACCGAGAGTTCATATGCGTCTAGACGGTGTGATTAAAGACTGCATATATTCTTTTTCGCCGTTTATGTCTTTTCCAATTTCAATGTTGGGAACGACATTATGTATAGTAGACTTAACTTAGACGCTTTATTATACGTAATCCGCCTTACTGAGGCGTTATCATTACGTCTTCAAGAAAAGATTTACGGGATATTATTCTCAATGTAATTTCTTTTGAGGGCAGTAGTTTGTTCACGTATAACTCCGCCCTTCAGTGGCTGATTGGAGTTGGTTAGACGTGACGCAGCCCTAGCTACATCCACACGCGTGGATAGTAAGGTTAAGAACTCTCTCAGAGTCGCTTCATTCTCGGAGGAGCTTCTCTTCGACGGCAACTTTCCGGCAATCCATGAATTGCTCGATTTATACATTCTCTTGTCTATCTAGTGTTACAAGAGATTCAGACTGGGGCAAACATTCGGTGGTTGACTCAGAGAGTGCCGCCGCAGTTGCCGGACCCGAGTGTGGCTGTTATGACGGTTGCCAGTCAAACAGATTGGGATATATACTGATCCCTTCGGATTCGAAGTGCCAGGGTCTTTGGGTTCTGCAGTCTTTTAGCTATCAGTTTAACTTCCGCGGAATAATGTTTTTTAGGCTTGCTTTATGTCATTGCATGAACATTATTCAGAAACGCATGCCCAAATTCCTGTCCTTTAATTCGACAGTAGTGGCGTATCTCCGGAACCAGGGAGGCACTCTTTCGTTTCCGTTATTCAATTTAATGGAAAGAATCCGTCTGTTGGTTATAGTACACCAAGTTCAGTTTTGGTCCGTCATTTTCCGGGTCGTCTGATTGTTTTATCGGACTCCCGTTCTCTTACGGGTCGCTTGTTGCTGTCAGAATGGACTCTCAACAAACAAGTATTCAATCAGATTTGCTATCTATGGGAGCGCCCAATGATGATTTATTTATGACACAGCTTGCTAATCAATTGCAGACGTATGTGTTGGCTTGTCCAGATCTCTGAGCTAATAGTGTTAACGCTCTATTGATCTATAGGACGGAATGATAGGATACGCGTATCCTCCGGCGCTGTTGTTTTAGCAGGTATTGCTAAGATAAACAACCACAATACATTTCTGTTGATAGCATCTCTATCTTCACAGAGATCATGAGTAATTTACTCTCTTGTCTACTGTGGGTCTTAACGTGAAATCTTCCTCTATGTGAGGATCTTTTTTCACTGGGTAAATCGTGTCATCTTTATCACAACCAGCAAGGTCGCAACCTTCATGTATTCCGTTGTGTGGTCCGTATTGCATTGTAAGCACTGTACTGGACGAGCTTTGGACGCGATTTCTTACTATAGGAGATCCTCTTCTTCGCTATTCTATGCGACTTAAGTGGAGGCTCTTCCGTCGTGGTGTAGGGATCATTATGTTCATATTGTTGATCCCTCCATACTACTCATTGCTATTTTTTAGTATACTTGTTTCACAAGATCTACTGCAGCCTGTTATTATTTAGGTTATAGGTTTATGTTACCTCATACCTATGCACTCTACGATAGTTTACAATTGAGTCTTTTGTCTCTTTATCTAAGTCAGTTAGTAACTTTTTGATAAATAGACTTAGAATCTTTAGATTAAATTCCTATACGGATTTTAACTTCGGTTCTTATTTAGCTAAGTAATCATTTGAGCCTCTGGAAACAGTAGTTTTCAAATTCTGACCTTTTAGACAGTAATTCTGTTGGTTTCTCTTTTACTGTAGAGTCAGTGAGTTTCATGCACTATCGATGGATGATTTTCACTTTCATAGTTTCGGAATCAATACTTCCGTTACTATTTAGGTTGGATTGTTGCATAAGAGTTAGGCTCCTATTATCCGGAACCTATTATTTTAAGGTCCTTCCGTCTTCGTATGGGCATAGGCCTTTACTCTTTCCGGGTACAGTTTATGTATTTATAAACAGATATCTGTTTATTACAAGGGCGTAAGCTTCTTCTGTCTTTGATGTCTAGTAGAAGGACGTTACGCTCCATTTTATTGTTAATGGATTCTATTAACTATCGGTACTGCTTATGGTATATCATTGACTTAGCAGTTGTGCTTAAGATTTCGGCTCATGAAGTAAGAGTTCTTCTACTTCTTGGGCTTACATTAATAGTGTCGCTATTATAGATTTTTGAAGGCTGCTCATTGCGCTCAGCCATCCACATTCACGAATTTTATCTTAGAAATATCGAGTCAATTTCTTGAGGCCTCTTTTGTTAGGTCTATTATCTACTGCTCAGAATGTCATTCTCTTAACAGTTGCTACTATAGCTAGGTAGGCTGTCTGTTTCGGCAGTGTCTCCGTTCGGCTGCCCTCTTCGCTCTGGGCTATTTGACCCAGGGCAAGAAAAAGGGGGGGGGGGGGGGGAGGGTGTTCCCTTGGGTCACCTGTTTTACTATGAAAACAAGGGGATACCTCCTCCGGAGTTAGTAATTCTGAGCTGTTATTGGGATGGTTGTTTAGTGAGAAGTTTAAGTTTATAAAATTCATTCAAGTCTTAGTTTTTAAAGTATAGCTTTTGAATATTGCATATGTCAACGGACATGATTATGCAATTATCAGACACTTTTAGGAGTATAAGAGTCTCTATTCTCTAGACTTACTTTATTATTGGCTTACTTTAAAAATTATTAGTATAAGGATTATATTGGATATTAATAGAGTACATGGATGTATGAAGCTCAATTTTGGAAGGTGTTGTATCTTTCTAATTTATCATAAATAAGAAAGATACATGTAAGGCCTATTACTTCTTTTCCCTACAGGGGATGACTCTATTTTATTTTATTGAGCGTATTCCATTTTGCTCTATGTCCTTGGCCCTCCAGCCTTTTTACTATTCAGCTATGTCTGGGTCATTGGTACAGTATAAAAATGTTAAAAAATTTATAGTAATTTATATATTTTTTATACTTACCAATGACCCAGACGGGGATGGCCCTCCCAGGAGTTGGGAACTCTTGCCTCCCCGCTGAGTACATAGCGCTTACCAGGCACTGGTTATTAGAATGATAAATGGCGCCAATTTCGGAACGTCCTTGACACTGCGCATGCGCAGTAGGGGCGAAGTGTGGAGGGCCTTTCAGGACATGTTTTCTTTAGTTTTAGATGCAAATTTTGGGGATTGGGGGGCAAAATTTGTGTTTGGCCCTATATTTTAAGAGTTAGCACCAGCTATGTCTGGGTCATTGGTAAGTATAAAAAATATATAAATTACTATAAATTTTTTAACTTTCTTTAAAAATCTTCTTCTTCAGATCCAGCAGTCAGAATGTTTTGATATGTGGTGCGTAGCATCTTTGGGGGGGGGGGAGATTCAAGTTTGTTAAAGCCAAGTCCCTGGGTCCATATTTGGGCTCCCTGTGGGAGCCCGAATTATAACTTAGTCAATATGAGGAATTTTTCTTTAAAAGTCTTCTTCAGATTCAGCAGTCAGAATGTTTTGATATTTGGCATGCAGCATCCTTAGGGGGGGAGATTCAAGTTTGTTCAAGCCAAGTCCCTGGGTTCATATTTGGGCTCACTGTGGGAGGCGAATGATAACTTAGTTCAAAATGAGGAATTTTCTTTAAAAATCTTCTTCAGATCCAGCAGATGAATGCTTTTGATATTTGGTATGCAGCATCCTTAGGGGGGTAAGATTCAAGTTTGTTCAAGCCATGTCCCTAGTTTCATAAAATTTGTCTCTCATGACTTCATTCCTTTGTAGAGTTGATGAACCATGTCTAACTGAATGTGACCCCAAATACTTCTTTGAACCACTTTGTATGAATCACTTTGCCCGGTGAGCGATTAAGGCCCCTTGGGGCCTCTTGTTTTATAAAATCTTCTTCTTCAGATCCACCAGTCAGAATGCTTTTATATTTGGTATGCATCATCTCTAGGGGGGTCAGATTCAAGTTTGTTTAAATCAGATCCCTTGGTACATTCTTCCTTTAGCCAGTCTTACAGTTTACATTTAAAAATGCATGGATTACTCTGACATTGTGCACACACAATGCTGTTATGTTGAAATTTCATCAAATAACATTGATAGCAATGATCTTCAAATTTGCCATTTCATTTATAACTTACCAAGTTCAAGTTTGTCAAGTTGAGCTACAGTGTCATTGACACTTTCATTTGTCTTGTTATGAGAGGTCTATGCATGGGGCATTGATGATAAAATAATAACTGCAGTCTGCAGCCAGATGGCTGCAGACTGCAGTTATTATTTTATCCTCTCTGTATATTGATATTGGACTGACCCATTTTCACTAAGTGTACTCTAAGGCAATACCATTCCAGGAAACGGAGGTTCAAAGGGTTAAGAATATTGTCGTAGTTAAAAGTAGATGTCATATTTATATACAGTGGAGCCCACTTAATTGGATTCCCCGTGGGAACCCCGGGAAGTAAGCAGCACTTGTTTACTGTGGTAAACCAGTTCCGCTTTACTAGTAAAATAGGACCCAGTCACCAATGCTTGGGGTGAAAGTCCTCTAAAATGGGCAACATGTAGATCAACGATTGAGTAAACTTGACTTCATCTCCATGTTGTGTCACGATTAGCCATTGTGCATAAATATGTGACGTTAACCACCACCAAACAAACAAACAAACAAACTTAATTGGATATCTCTTAATTGTATATCCCTGTTAATTGAATATAATTTCCCAACACAAAACCATTTACCATACCTCCAGTTCAAATTTGACCTGTTAATTGAATATGGGGTTATAGAGTAAACTCCTGTTAAATGAATAAAAAATCTTGGAACATGTCGAGAAATCATCCTGACTCTCCCCAGTTTTCCTTTGGTTATAGACCTATTTGGCCTCAGTACATCCAATACAGGCATTTAATCTGTTATATCTTGTTTGACAGAGCTCACGGAGCTCTGTTAAACAAGATATAATAGAATAAATGCAAAGTTTATCTCTAGAATACAGGAAAGTGACACAATCCCTGTTAATCGATACTCCTGTTAATTGAATAATTTTTATTGGCAAAGTGGCTATTCAATTAACAGGGATCCACTGTACTAATGAAAGTATAACCTTCAAGGACCCAGTTTCAGTTTTGGGGAGTTTCTTGTCATACATGTACATTCAGAACACATGTTCCAAAATACAGAGTTTAGGTGGTTTACTGAAGATAGAAAGTAACAGTACCATGGCAGTGGTCAAGTGAAGTCTTGGCTGCCTATACTAGAAACCAAGACTTCTCTAGACACCACTGCTAAGTTAAGTTTTGTTACCCTATTATGAGGATGCAATGAATAAGAATTCTTTTGGTTTTTTAAAGCCACCTTTAGAATCCAGGACAAGAATCAAATGAACATTTTGTACGAACAAAAGTTTGATTCTCATTATTTTTCTCAGGAGAATCATTTGTGCCTATCGATTTTGATTCTTACATATTGAGTAGAAACTCCCTCAGCTAACATATATTCATATATGTGTCATGCTTTTGGAGGGGTTGGCCTTCCTTGTTTTTTTTACAGTAATATTCTAGAAAATACTTTGATTTCTCATCAGTTGTTCCTTGAAAGTTCTTCACGATTTTGCAGAAAGGTCCTTGACATTCCTTGAGTTGCCTTCTCATTCAAATCCAGGAACTCTGCAGCTGCATGGGTTTGAACAATTTTCCAAACTTTCTATTGCACCACATTCAATGTGTTCAGCAGTTTAGTAGTTGCAGGGGTGGGGGGAGGTGGCTCAGTTGGTAGAGGTGCAGGCTGCAAGCCAAGAGGTCCTCGGTTCGAATCCCACCTGCGGCAACCACGTTGTGTCCTTGGGCCAGACACTTCACCCCATTGCCCACGTGGGGGCATGGTGACACTGTGTACTAAGGCGTACTCTACATCGATGGTGCACCTGTCTTCAACCAATGCTAACCCTGCTTGTGTGGAGTTGGTATGTTGGGGAGCTGACATTTGCTCGCCGTTGCTCGGTGGTTCTCTCCGGGTACTCCGGCTTCCTCCACCCGTAAATCTGTCACGGTCATGGTTAGGCATTGTGCAGAAATATGTGACCTTACACACCAATAAATAAATAAATAAATAGTAGTTGCAAATAGCAGTTGCAGGGTTCTCTTGAATTTGACTTAAGGGTCATTCAGGGCCTTGAAATCCTGGAAAATGTTCAGAGGCCTTGAAAAACCTTGAAAAGTCATGAAATAAAAATGCTGATGAAGAACATAATACTAACTAGTTTTATATGCCAGAGTTCAGGAAGGCATCATCATAACTAGAGCACTGGTCATTACCCACTCCTCCCACTTCCCTTGCAGGGAAGTGGGAGGATGGGCTAATGACCAGAGGTTCTTAGGACAAGTGAAGGCAATGCCTTGAAAATCCTTGAATTTGGGCAGTGTAGAGCCTTGAGAAGTGCTGAATTATGTTTGGAAATGGCCTTGAAAAGCCTTTACTTTTATCAGTCCTTTTGCCACAGGAACCTTAAGTACTTTCTAGCCAGGTCTTGGATGCCTTTATAGGCATCCAACACCTGGTTAGAAACCACTTCAAGTAGAGGTGGGTGAGTGGTGAATTTTCAAGTCAGTGTCGTTTTTTAAGAAGTGAAACCGCGGTTGCGGTGTGGTTATCGGTTGAGGAGTAGACCAAGTTCATTCATCGTATTTAGGTTGATTTTGCAAACTTGCTTACCGAGTGCAGTGTGTGAACAATGTCGAAAGTCCTTGACAAAGATAAATTAATAGAACTGAAAAGAATGTTTAGCTTATTGATGTATACTGTAAAGTTCAAGTTACGCACAAATTTGTAGAGTTCATGTTGGTGTTTAACTTTCCGTTCGGCGAAAATGCAGACTTTCCTTAGAGTGTCTTTCCGCTTTGGGAAAATGGAAGAAGTTGTAAAACACTGGCAAATTTAATATTATTCAAAGTGAATTTGGAAAGTGTCAGTTACTGGAAAAGGTATTCTGCTGTGTCCAGAATGGATTTCCTTAACAATCTGGGATTTTTCTCCTGAGTAAAAATATTTTTAAATTTAGACTGAAAATACCCACAATGCATTGTCCTATGCAGTGTTTTCAAATTAATGCGATGCATTTTTTCGGTGGTGGTCCAAAACCGAAACAGCACCAAAAATACCAACCCAGCTCTACTTTCAAGTTAATTTGACTATTGTCAGGTGGACTCCCTGATTATGTGTTGAAGTACCTGCCCTGAGACCACATTTGTCAACGTCGGTTGTAGGCCTTTAACCCTTTACCCAACGCAGACGATATCAAAATTATTTTAAATATCATTTTTTTAAATTTTTCAAAAAATTTCAACAAAACCATATCATGTGACCCCTCGTTGGAACGAGTTGGAATTTTTTGAAAAATAAGGCCCCCACAAAGTAGATCTTCTGTTTCTCAGGCCATTTTTTGTAAAACTGCATGTGGGTGGGTGTTTTTTTATTTTATTTTTTTTTTATTTTTGTAATTATTGTATCTTTGCCATCAAAAATTCATGTTCTTTGTTTGTTTTATGTTTTAGGCCTTATAATCTACAGAATAGCATTGGTGGTGGTGTATTTCGTTCCTTGAGAGAAAGAAGGCTTTACGATGCTAAAGTATTACCAAAGCCTTCTTGCACCCAAGGGATAAATTTATCAATTTGATTAACTTGGGTAAAATATCACATAACTCATTGAAATTTTTTTTTTTTTAAAGTTTGCATTGGTTATAAAAAGAGGGCATGCGGCAGCCAAAAGGACCATACGGGAGGGCCTGAGAAACAGATTTTTAATTTTTTCAGGCCTTATAGTTTGATTTTAGTTTTCCAAGCATTTATAATTATTCTGTGTACCCGTTTGATATTTCCAGAAAAGGTGATTGGTTGAATATTCCTCCTGGTTGGTTGTGTTACCTTGCACAAGAAATAATCCGATCACTGCAGGTTGGTGGTCATGATGCAAATAATGACTTGCCATTTTCAGAAAAATCAGATGTATATGCATTTGGGTGAGTATTGTAAATCACACTTGAAGTTTAGCATATTTTTATACTGTACCAATGACCCAGACATAGCTGGTGCTAACTCTTAAAATATAGGGCCAAACACAAATTTTGCCCCCCAATCCCCAAAATTTGCATCTAAAACTAAAGAAAACATGTCCTGAAAGGCCCTCCACACTTCGCCCCTACTGCGCATGCGCAGTGTCAAGGACGTTCCGAAATTGGCGCCATTTATCATTCTAAGTTTGGCCCTTCATCAGTTAACATCTGACTGATCTTTGTGCTTTTAAATCTCAGTTTAAATGATGCCAGACACATAAATATTAGTGAAATGGTGATTCTAAGGAGGATAGAGAAGGAGGAGAGGAAAAGAATGTGTGACAGAATATTATCAGGGCTGTAACTTAAAAATTTTTAATGAAATTATGTTAAGTTACCTATTTTCAAGGCAGCAGCCATTTTGTTGTCATTCTGATTATTTAGTTACACTGTTTTTTCAAGTGTTTTCCTCTCTCCCTGTCCTTTAAGTTCCCCCTTGCTATTCTCCCATGCTTTTGGCATAGTTTCTGTAATTATTATTACTAAAATTTCTTGGGAGTTTTAGCTGAATAACAGAATGAATTCTGTTCTTTCCCCATGTTTACGTCTTCACCTACGGGTGGTTAGGCGTTGTGTTCTGCATCTACCATCTGATGTTCTGCAGTTTCTTCCCTGGAAGTCTCTGTTTTGCATCAGATAGTGTATTTTTGGTAACTGATTTCGGGCCTGGGTGCCTGGAGTCTTATTTTAGTGTTTTTACACTCATTGTTTACATTTACAACAGCCCTCTGTGTGAGGGGGGGAATTCTAAAAAATAATATCTTATGTTATTTTAATCATAACTAGATACATTATTATTGTTCGTAAGTGTTGAATAAATTGTTTAAAATATTTTTAAAATTTTTGTCCACACTTAGGCTTGGGATCCATTGGGGCTCAACGTTACTTTTCAGAAACTTGGGCTGTTCTGAAAAAATATTTTTTCAAAATATTTTGATTTCAATTATTTTTTCTATATTAATGGATCATATTATTATTATGTATTTTGATTGCCAGGGGTTAGTGCGAGTACCAGGACTTGTTTTCTTTTCACATTGAAAGGATATTGATCAATTGTTTTAAGAGGAAGTCTTCCTCTGACTTTATTATCATTCTATATGTGGTCAGTGTACTCGCATTAACTCCTGTTCTGTATCGTATGATTTCGATGACAATATGGGAAACGTATGTCACGGTATGTTGTTGGGGATTTGGACACTCCGGTCCTTTCCCCGCAGGGTCACTCTACTTTATCAATTTCTATTTCAGACGATCAAGATTAGGGTGATGTATCTGTGATGTCTTCCAACAGTGTGCCTCCGTCGTCACAATTAATGAAGGGCTAGCGGAAAAGTGCTCATGTAATACGCCAATTGCCTAAGAGGACCCTAGTAGGTTCGACGGCCTTTGACGTCCGCTAGCTCGCCCGGTGTAGCGTCCATTCACCGAATGGTTCGGCAGCCGGGTTCGTCCGTTGCGGTCTAGAAGGAATTTTGGGGTGATGCGAGCACTATAAAATTAACTTAATGCACACCCAGTGACGGCGGATCGGAGGGAGAACGGAGGAAGCCTTTTAGTCCGGTTCATAGCTCGTTCCGGTCCATCCGGACGGCAAGCGAGAGAGGCCCCTCTCTCGTTCAACAACATCTGGCCCCAGATGTTGTGGTACAAAATGTGTCGCTAGCGGAGCATACGTCTGTCGCTCGGGACGCTCCGTTGTATAGGCAGTCCGCTGAGACTGCTAAGGCTTCCTCTTCTCGTCGGCGCACACGACCGCACCTTGGCTGCGTGACCGCCGATATATTACCAGCTTCGCCGATCAAGGATTCTTCGGCGACCAGGTCACACCATTCGGCAGCCAGGGATTCGAGACCGATGGACTCCGGTCGTTCGCATAGGAAAAGTATGCGGGAGCCATCTGATGCGGAGCTGCCCTCGGCGAAGCAGCGATAGACTGCGCCTCCGCAGGTCTCGACGCCGGACATTCTTGTGCACATAGCACAGCTTATCGCAGCATCCCAGCAGCCGACAGAAACGGTGTCGGATCGAGAATTATCCGACAGCGCTGGGTCGGTAGCCGGGGACTCGAGGCCTGCAGACTCCGGACGTTCGCATAGGAAGTGTGCGGGAGTCAACGTACACGGAGCTACATCCACACGCGTGGATAGTAAGGTTAAGAACTCTCTCAGAGTCGCTTCGTTCTCGGAGGAGCTTCTCTTCGACGGCAACTTTCCGGCAATCCATGAATTGCTCGATTTATACGTTCTCTTGTCTATCTAGTGTTACAAGAGATTCAGACTGGGGCAAACATTCGGTGGTTGACTCAGAGAGTGCCGCCGCAGTTGCCGGACCCGAGTGTGGCTGTTATGACGGTTGCCAGTCAAACAGATTGGGATATATACTGATCCCTACGGATTCGAAGTGCCAGGGTCTTTGGGTTCCGCAGTCTTTTAGCTATCAGTTTAACTTCCGCGGAATAATGTTTTTTAGGCTTGCTTTATGTCATTGCATGAACATTATTCAGAAACGCATGCCCAAATTCCTGTCCTTTAATTCGACAGTAGTGGCGTATCTCCGGAACCAGGGAGGCACTCTTTCGTTTCCGTTATTCAATTTAATGGAAAGAATCCGTCTGTTGGTTATAGTACACCAAGTTCAGTTTTGGTCCGTCATATTCCGGGTCGTCTGATTGTTTTATCGGACTCCCGTTCTCTTACGGGTCGCTTGTTGCTGTCAGAATGGACTCTCAACAAACAAGTATTCAATCAGATTTGCTATCTATGGGAGCGCCCAATGATGATTTATTTATGACACAGCTTGCTAATCAATTGCAGACGTATGTGTTGGCTTGTCCAGATCTCTGAGCTAATAGTGTTAACGCTCTATTGATCTATAGGACGGAATGATAGGATACGCGTATCCTCCGGCGCTGTTGTTTTAGCAGGTATTGCTAAGATAAACAACCACAATACATTTCTGTTGATAGCATCTCTATCTTCACAGAGATCATGAGTAATTTACTCTCTTGTCTACTGTGGGTCTTAACGTGAAATCTTCCTCTATGTGAGGATCTTTTTTCACTGGGTAAATCGTGTCATCTTTATCACAACCAGCAAGGTCGCAACCTTCATGTATTCCGTTGTGTGGTCCGTATTGCATTGTAAGCACTGTACTGGACGAGCTTTGGACGCGATTTCTTACTATAGGAGATCCTCTTCTTCCCTATTCTATGCGACTAAAGTGGAGGCTCTTCCGTCGTGGTGTAGGGATCATTATGTTCATATTGTTGATCCCTCCATACTACTCATTGCTATATTTTTATACTGTACCAATGACCCAGACTTAGCTGGCTGGTGCTAACTCCACAAAAACCAGGGCCAAACACAAATTTTGCCCCCCAATCCCCAAAATTTGCATCCAAAACAAAAAGAAATCATGTCCTAAAGGACCTCCATAGTACGACTCTACTGCGCATGCGCAGTGACGCAGTCGTCCCGAAATTGGCGCCAAATATCATTCTCTGTTTGGCCCTTCATCAGTCAACATCTCACTGATCTTTGTGCTTGTAAATCTCAGTTTAAAGGATGCCAGACACGTAATTCTTGGAGAAAATGTGATTCTAAGGAGGATAGAAGGAGGAGAGGAAAAAGAAGTGGCAAAAAATAATCAGGGCTGTACTTAAAATTTTTTGTTGAAATTATGTTAAGTTGCCTATTTTCGAGGCATGGGCCTCTTGTTGTCATTCTTGCTAATTGTTGCACTGCTTATTCAGTGTTTCCTCTCCCCTAGCCTTCAAAAGTCCCCCCTTGCAATTCTCCCATGCTTTTGGCATATTTTTGAGAAGTTTCATTTCTAAAAATTCCCTGGGAGAGTTGCTTGGTTACAGAATGTTTTCTGTTATTTTCCCCATAGTTACGTTTTCACCCATGGGTGTATAACGTTTGTGTTCTGCATCTTCCATCTGATGTTCTGCAGATTCTCCCCTGGGAGTCTCTGTTTTGCATCAGATAGAGTGTAATTGATGACTGATTCCGGGCCAGTTTTTTCAGTGCCTGGAGTCATGTTTTCTACTGTGTTTACACTGTTTGTTTTCATTGGCAACAGCCTTTTTTGAGGGGGGCTGTTTGCCTTTGTGGTAGTTTATCTCATTATAAGATACATTTATATTATCCGAAAGAGTCTCATTAATTATTTTATATAATTTTAAAATTTTTGACCACACTTTGCCATCGGATCCATCGGGGCTCAACGTTACTTTTCAGCAACTTGGGCTTCTCTGAAAAAATATTTTTTCAAAATTATTTTGTTTTGCAATTGTTTTTTCATTTTATTAATGGATCATGTTATTATGTATCTTTGTGTCAGGGGTTTTTGCGAGTAACTAGGACTTATTGTTGTTCTTTCACAATGAAGGGACTTTGTTCAAATTGTAGTAGGAAGAAATCTTCCTCTGACTTTCATGATCATTGTATTAATTGTAGTCAGTGTTCTCGCATTAATCCCTGTCCTATATGTGAACATTGGGATGAGAAACATTGGAAACGTGTGTCACGATATGTTGTTTCTGGAGAAAGAGCGATGCCGGCTCTTTCTCCACAAGGTCACTCTACTCTCTCAGTTTCTATTTCAGAGGAACCAGAACAGGGTGATGTTTCCATGTTATCTTCTTCAAGTGTGCGTCCGTCGTCACAAATAAATACAGAGCTAGCGGCAAAAGTGCTCATGGAGATTAGACAAATGTCGTCCACTAGCTCGCCCGGTGTAGCGTCCATTCACCGAATGGTTCGGCAGCCGGGTTCGTCCGATGCGGTCCAAGAGGAAATTTTGGGTGATGCGAGCACTATAAAAATAATAGATGCACACCCAGTGACGGCGGAGAGGGAACGAGAACGGAGGAAGCCTTTTAGTCCGGTTCCTAGCTCGTCCAGGTCCAGCCGGGCCGCGAGCGAGAGAGGCCCCTCTCTCGTACAACAACATCTGGGACCAGATGTTGTGGTACAAAATGTGTCTTTAGCGGAGCATACGTCCGTCGCTCGGGACGCTCCGTTGTATAAGCAGTCCGCAGAGACTGTTAAGGCTTCCTCTTCTCGTCGGCGCACACGACCGCACCTTGGCTGCGTGACCTCCGATATTTTGCCAGCTTCGCCGATGAAGGATTCTTCGGCGACCAGGTCACACCATCCGGCAGCCAGGGATTCGAGACCGATGGACTCCGGACGTTCGCATAGGAAAAGTATGCGGGAGCCATCTGATGCGGAGCTGCCCTCGGCGAAGCAGCGAAAGACCGCTCCTCCGCAGGTCTCGACGTCGGACATTCTAGTGCAGATAGCACAGCTTATCGCAGCATCCCAGCAGCCGACAGAAACGGTGTCGGATCGAGAATTATCCGACGGCGCTGGGTCGGTACGCTCCGCCGAAGCATCGGGGGCGGACGACCGGGAACATCGGGAGGTCCGACCGGATGGTGAAAGGGATACGGATGAATTGGAGCTATCCCTTTCGGAACAACATAAAGCTGCCGTGGACTTCATCCGGCACTTTCTTCCTCAAGTTGTTCCGTCGGGCCAGACTGCTGCGCTTCCGGACAGGAGAATTATAGCGTCATTGGACTCTGAATTTTTTGAGCGGTTCAGGGACATCGCTCCCGAGTTTCCGTCGCAGTCCAATAATGTTGCAAGAACATTTGAATTATTGAACGACGCTATTTTTAAACTTGCTTCCAGGACGGGGAAAGCAAGTTTCTTGTCCGCAAATACTCTCAACCTGCCTTTCATTAATGCAAGGAATAAATTCGACACGGCAGGTCAGGGTATACCGAGAGTTCCTCTGCGTATGGACGACGAGGCGGAAGACTTAGAGCTATCATTACCGTCGTCAGCTTCTATTCCAACCTCGGTGTTGGAAACAGCTATTGCGTCTAACAGAGCCAATTTAGATGCCTTATCTTACGCAGATCACCTTACTAAGGCGTTATCACTGCGTCTTCAAGGGGAAGAGTTTCAGGATATACAATCCTCCTTAAGACTTCTTTCAAGGGCAGTAGCTTATTCCACGTGTAACTCCGCCCTTTCAGTGGCAAATCTGGAGTTGGTTAGACGTGACGCAGCCCTGGCTACATCCACACTAGTGGATTCTAAGGTGAAGAACTCTCTTAGAGTCGCTTCGGTCTCAGGAGATCTTCTCTTTGACGGCAAGCTTTCCGCTATTTATGATAATATTAAAAAGAAAGCTAGTGATTCTCTGTTGTTTAGATCCGCTCCTAAAAGGTCAGATACAGCAGACACGAATAAGGCGGGCACTTCTGGGTCTTATGCGCCCAAGAGAGGTTCCTATAGAGGTTCCGGTGCGTCCTCTAGCTCTTATTCGAGAGACCGTCAGGATAGTGACTCTCGTTCGGGACGTCCTTCAGGCCGGGACAATCGGTCGGACGCCCCGAGGTCGACGAGGCGAGGTGCGGGTCGTGGAAGACGTGGTTTCTCCTACCGCAGGCCTCGCAGATCCAGGAGGTGATGGCTTAAACCTCTATCGCGTTCCGGTTGGCGGAAGGTTGTCGAGTTTTTCTCAAGAGTGGGCGTCGATTACGGACGACCCGTGGGTGAGAGGAGTGACTTCGGAAGGTCTAAAGATATCCTTCAAACGAAAGCCTCCATTAACTCGAAGTCCAAAGTGGACTCATCTTCCGTCAAATCCTCAGAAAAGAGACGCTCTGCTATCAGAGGTGCAGTCTCTTTTAATGAAGAACGCGGTAGAGGTCGTAGAAAACCAGGAATCGCTGGGATTCTACAGCCATCTGTTTCTGGTTCCGAAACCTAGACGGCTCGTTCCGTCTAGTCATAGATTTGAGCTGGATAAACAAGCTGATCGTCGCTCCGAAGTTTTATATGGAGACGATTCGATCGGTCAGAGCGAGTATTCGGGTGAACGATTATGCAACGAGCATAGATCTCAAAGACGCGTACTTTCACGTCATGGTACATCCGACATTCCGAAAGTATCTACGCTTCGCAGTCCTAGGAGTGGTGTATCAGTTCCGGGCCATGTGCTTCGGATTGAATCTAGCACCCTGGGCTTTCACTCGGGTAATGAACTCGGTAATGATCTACTTCCGAGCTCATTCGTCTGCGGTAACGTCGGCCTACCTGGACGACATTCTTCAGAGGTACGGCAACGAGTTAACGCTTCAGAACGATGTTCAGAATCTTCTTCTATTGCTCCGACGTCTCGGTTTCATAGTAAACGAGGAGAAGTCGGATCTGGTGCCGTCCAAGTCATTCACTCATCTGGGAATGAGCTTCGAGACGCACAACAATCTCGTTCGTCTGCCGTTAACCAGAGCGAAATTAGTCAGTTGTTACGCTCGCTATTGTCTGAATACAGACAAAGTCACGGCGAGAGAATTTATGAGACTGATAGGTCTGTGCGGAGCCGCCGCGGATCTCATTCCGATGGGACGGCTACGCACGCGGCCTCTTCAAATTTTCCTGACTCAGAATTGGAGTGTGAAAATTCATTCGCTCGATGTAGACGTTCTCTTGTCAGATCAAGTGAAACAAGAGATTCAGACTTGGGCAAACATTCAGTGGTTAACTCAAGGAGTTCTGCTGCAGTTGCCGGATCCGAGTTTTACCATTATGACGGATGCCAGTCAAACAGGTTGGGGTGCATCATTAATCCCAACGGATTCGAGATGCCAGGGTCTTTGGGATCCGCAATTCCTGTGGAAGCACATAAACATCAAGGAAATGATGTCAATTTGGCTTGCATTACGTCACTGGATGGACATTATTCACGATGCTCATGTCCAAATCCTATCCGACAATACGACAGTAGTGGCGTATATACGGAATCAGGGAGGCACTCATTCAGTTCCGTTGTTCAATCTAACGGAAAGAATCCTTCTGTTTGCTCTAGAACATCACGTTCTTCTTTCGGTCCGTCACATACCGGGTCGTCTGAATGTGCTAGCAGACTCCCTTTCACGGAAGGGTCGCTTGTTGCCGTCGGAGTGGACTCTCAACAAACAAGTATTCAATCAGATTTGCTACCAATGGGAACGGCCAATGATAGACTTATTTGCAACACATCTCAACAATCAGTTGCAGACGTATGTGTCCCCGTGTCCGGATCCAAGAGCATTTGCAGTAGACGCTCTGTCGATCCCTTGGGACGGAATGATAGGATATGCGTATCCTCCAGCGCCGTTAATTCAACAAGTATTGCTAAAGATAAAACAATCTCAATGCAAGATTCTGTTGGTAGCATCTCTGTCGCCACAGAGACCGTGGATAAATCTACTCAGGTGTCTGTTGTGGGACCTACCGCGGAAGCTTCCTCCACGAGAGGATCTTCTTTGGCAGGGGAAATCGCGCCAACTCCATCACAACCCGCAAGGTCTCAACCTTCACGTTTTTCCGTTGTGCGGTCCTTCTTGCATGGCAAGCACTTTACAGGACGAGCAGTGGACGCGATTTCTAACTGTAGGAGGACCTCCTCTTCGCTAAACTATGCGGCTAAGTGGAAGGTTTTCCGTCGTTGGTGTAGGGATCATTCTGTAGATATATTTGATCCCTCTATACCAGACATTGCTAACTTTCTAGTATACTTGTTTGACGAAATCAAACTGCAGCCTGTTACTATAAAGGGTTATAGATCTATGTTATCTGATACCTATGCACATCATGATAGTTTACAAATTGGATCTAATGTCTCTTTATCGAAATTGGTTAGAAACTTTTCGATAAATAGACCCAGAACTCTTAGATTAATTCCTAAGTGGAATTTAGCTTGGGTTCTCCTTAAATTGAAGGAAAAGCCATTTGAACCTCTTGGGACAGTAGATTTCAAATTCTTATCTTATAAGACAGCTTTTCTCTTAGCTTTCTCTTCTGCCAGAAGAGTCAGTGAGCTTCGTGCACTATCGGTGGATGATTCTCATTATCGTAGTGTTGGGAACACTATCACCTTCACTACTAATGTCGGTTTTTTAGCTAAGAATCAGGCTCCTAATAAATATCCGGAACCTATTGTTATTAAGGCTCTTCCATCTTCAGACGGGCGTAGGCCTTTACTCTGTCCTGTTAGAGCACTACGTATCTATAAACAGAGATCTCAGTTCATCAGAAAGGGACGGAAACGTTTCTTTCTGTCTTTGATGCCTAATAGAAAGGACATTTCAGTCCATTCTATTGCTAGATGGATTCAGTTAACTATCCGTACTGCGTATGAAGATTTATCTTCTTCTCAGCAGTCTGTGCTTAAGATTTCTGCTCATGAAGTAAGAGCTCTTTCTACTTCCTGGGCTTATGCTAATAGTGTTGCTATTACAGATTTAATGAAGGCTGCTTATTGGTCTCAGCCTTCCACATTTACTAATTTTTATCTCAGAAATATTGAGTCCATTTCTGGAGACCTGCATTGTTTAGGTCCGTTATCTGTTGCTCAGAATGTCGTCCACTAAACAGTTGCAACTATAGTTATGCAGGCTTTCTGTTCCGGCAGTGACTCCGTCCGACTGCCCTCTTCGCTCTGGGCTATTTGACCCAGGGCAAGGGGAAGGGGGGGGCGGGTGTTCCCTTAGGTCACCTGCTTTATAGTGAAAAGCAAGGGAATGCCTCCTCCAAGACAGTATTTCTGAGTCGCTTCCGGGATGGTTTTAAAGTGTAATATTAATGTTTAATTTCATTCATGTCTTATTTTTAAAGTGTAGCTCGGTGTGAAGCATTTGTATATGTCAAGTGTCAAACGGGCTTTAATATACAATACTCGGACACTTTTAAATGATTATAAAGAGTCTCAATTCTCTGGACTACTTTATGTATTGGCTTGCTTTAAAAATAATTAGTATAAGGGTTATACTGGATGTTAATAGAGAACATGAATGTTATTGTGCTCAATTATTAGGGTAGTGTATCTTTCTAATTTAAATATTAAATAAGAAAGATACATGTAAAGCCTAATACTCCTTTTCTCCTTAAGGGGTTACCTCTTTATTTTATAATTGAGCTTATTGGATTTTCCTCTATGTCCTAGGCCCTCCAGCCTGTTTACTATTCAGCTAAGTCTGGGTCATTGGTACAGTATAAAAATGTTAAAAAATTTATAGTAATTTATATATTTTTTATACTTACCAATGACCCAGACGGGGATGGCCCTCCCTGAGTTGGGAACTCTTGCCTCCCCGCTGAGTACATAGCGCTGACCAGGCACTGCCAGTAAGAATGATATTTGGCGCCAATTTCGGGACGACTGCGTCACTGCGCATGCGCAGTAGAGTCGTACTATGGAGGTCCTTTAGGACATGATTTCTTTTTGTTTTGGATGCAAATTTTGGGGATTGGGGGGCAAAATTTGTGTTTGGCCCTGGTTTTTGTGGAGTTAGCACCAGCCAGCTAAGTCTGGGTCATTGGTAAGTATAAAAAATATATAAATTACTATAAATTTTTTAACTTTTTAGTATACTTGTTTCACAAGATCTACTGCAGCCTGTTATTATTTAGGTTATAGGTTTATGTTACCTCATACCTATGCACTCTACGATAGTTTACAATTGAGTCTTTTGTCTCTTTATCTAAGTCAGTTAGTAACTTTTTGATAAATAGACTTAGAATCTTTAGATTAAATTCCTATACGGATTTTAACTTCGGTTCTTATTTAGCTAAGTAATCATTTGAGCCTCTGGAAACAGTAGTTTTCAAATTCTGACCTTTTAGACAGTAATTCTGTTGGTTTCTCTTTTACTGTAGAGTCAGTGAGTTTCATGCACTATCGATGGATGATTTTCACTTTCATAGTTTCGGAATCAATACTTCCGTTACTATTTAGGTTGGATTGTTGCATAAGAGTTAGGCTCCTATTATCCGGAACCTATTATTTTAAGGTCCTTCCGTCTTCGTATGGGCATAGGCCTTTACTCTTTCCGGGTACAGTTTATGTATTTATAAACAGATATCTGTTTATTACAAGGGCGTAAGCTTCTTCTGTCTTTGATGTCTAGTAGAAGGACGTTACGCTCCATTTTATTGTTAATGGATTCTATTAACTATCGGTACTGCTTATGGTATATCATTGACTTAGCAGTTGTGCTTAAGATTTCGGCTCATGAAGTAAGAGTTCTTCTACTTCTTGGGCTTACATTAATAGTGTCGCTATTATAGATTTTTGAAGGCCGCTCATTGCGCTCAGCCATCCACATTCATGAATTTTATCTTAGAAATATCGAGTCAATTTCTTGAGGCCTCTTTTGTTAGGTCTATTATCTACTGCTCAGAATGTCAGTCACTTAACAGTTGCTACTATAGCTAGGTAGGCTGTCTGTTTCGGCAGTGTCTCCTTTCGGCTGCCCTCTTCGCTCTGGGCTATTTGACCCAGGGCAAGAAAAAGGGGGGGGGGGGGGGAGGGTGTTCCCTTGGGTCACCTGTTTTACTATGAAAACAAGGGGATACCTCCTCCGGAGTTAGTAATTCTGAGCTGTTATTGGGATGGTTGTTTAGTGAGAAGTTTAAGTTTATAAAATTCATTCAAGTCTTAGTTTTTAAAGTATAGCTTTTGAATATTGCATATGTCAACAGACATGATTATGCAATTCTCAGACACTTTTAGGAGTATAAGAGTCTCTATTCTCTAGACTTACTTTATTATTGGCTTACTTTAAAAATTATTAGTTTCAGGATTATATTGGATATTAATAGAGTACATGGATGTATGAAGCTCAATTTTGGAAGGTGTTGTATCTTTCTAATTTATCATAAATAAGAAAGATACATGTAAGGCCTATTACTTCTTTTCCCTACAGGGGATGACTCTATTTTATTTTATTGAGCGTATTCCATTTTGCTCTATGTCCTTGGCCCTCCAGCCTTTTTACTATTCAGCTATGTCTGGGTCATTGGTACAGTATAAAAATGTTAAAAAATTTATAGTAATTTATATATTTTTTATACTTACCAATGACCCAGACGGGGATGGCCCTCCCAGGAGTTGGGAACTCTTGCCTCCCCGCTGAGTACATAGCGCTTACCAGGCACTGGTTATTAGAATGATAAATGGCGCCAATTTCGGAACGTCCTTGACACTGCGCATGCGCAGTAGGGGCGAAGTGTGGAGGGCCTTTCAGGACATGTTTTCTTTAGTTTTAGATGCAAATTTTGGGGATTGGGGGGCAAAATTTGTGTTTGGCCCTATATTTTAAGAGTTAGCACCAGCTATGTCTGGGTCATTGGTAAGTATAAAAAATATATAAATTACTATAAATTTTTTAACTTTTTACATACAATATGTTGTTTAACCCTTTTCCCAACGCAGATGATTTCAAAATTTATTATACCACCCACTTGAAAAGTGGGCGGTATATAGCATTCATGGTGTCCGTACTTACGTACTTCTGTACTTCCGTACGTCCGTGACGCTTTGGGGGTACACATCTGCTATCCGCTACTCCTCTTAGACCAGTGGGTGGATTTCATTGAAACTTACAGGCATTCTTTTCTATACATTATAGATGTGCACCTCCTATTTTGCTTTCAGGTATTTTTATTTTTTACTCTTTCCCAAAGGGCGAAATGAACTTAGCCAAATTGTTGTGATGCTTTAGGGGGGTACACTCCTGCTATCCGCTACTCCTCTTATACCAGTGGGCGAATTTCATTGAAACTCTCAGACATTCTTTTATATACATTATAGATGTGCACCTTCTATTCTGCTTTCAGGTATTTTTATTTTTTATACCACCCACTTGAAAAGTGGGCGGTATATAGCATTCATGGTGTCCGTACTTCCGTACTTACGTACTTCCGTACTTACGTACTTCCGTACGTCCGTACGTCCGTGACGCTTTGGGGGTACACATCTGCTATCCGCTACTCCTCTTAAACCAGTGGGTGGATTTCATTGAAACTTACAGGCATTCTTTTCTATACATTATAGATGTGCACCTCCTATTTTGCTTTCAGGTATTTTTATTTTTTACTCTTTCCCAAAGGGCGAAATGAACTTAGCCAAATTGTTGTGATGCTTTAGGGGGGTACACTCCTGCTATCCACTACTCCTCTTATACCAGTGGGCGAATTTCATTGAAACTCTCAGACATTCTTTTATATACATTATAGATGTGCACCTTCTATTCTGCTTTCAGGTATTATTATTGAAAATTGCTCTCATGTTTTCGGAGAACATACAGATGTGCTGTGTATATTAAATACTTTTTTACTGTTGTGAAATGTTTCTTGGTTGGAGTGGGTGGTATCTTTAGTGAGCAGTGCTCACAGTAATTCTAGTTATTTTAAATATCATTTTTTAAATTTTTTAAAAAATTTCAACAAAACCATATCATGTGACCCCTCTTTGGAACGAGCTCGTTCCAAAGAGGGGTCACATGATATGGTTTTGTTGACATTTTTCGAAAAATAATATTTTTTCAGCTGCTGAATTTGCATATTACGTGGGCGGATGCGGGCGATTCGTTGGGTAAAGGGTTAAGGTCTTGAACCAAGCTGACAAAGTTGCTAATCACTCTTTTTTATAAACACAGCTTTCTACAAAATCCTTTTTGACCCAGCTTTTGTTGAGGTAGCAGAACTTTCATCTTTGCCTGCTTTACTTCTCCAACTCTGCTATAAGAACAAATCATTATTCATTCCATGCCAATAAATTGTTCTCTGAACTTCAGACCATTATAACAAGGAACTGCTTGTGTTAAATGTTAATGATAAGGCCCCACAAAGCAGATCTTCTGTTTCTCAGGCCATTATTTGTAAAATTGCATGCGGGCGAGCTGTTTTTTATTTTATTTTTTATTTCTGTAATTATTTCTTTGTCATCAAAAGTTCATGTTATTGTTATATATTTTGGGCCTCATAATCTACGGAATAGCATGGGTGGTGGTGTATTCCGTCCCTCGAGAGTAAGAAGGCTTTGCAATGCTAAGGCATTGCAAAGCCTTCTTGCACTCAAGGGACAAATTTATCAATTTTTTAAATTGGGTAAAATATCGGACATAAGCCATTTAATTTTTATTTTATTTAAGTTTACATTGGCTATAAAAAGAGAGCATGCGGCAGCCAAAAGGACCATGTGGGTGGACCTGAGAAACCGATTTTTAATTTTTTTAGGCCTAATACAGAGCATTTTCTTTATATTTGTATCATATTATTAGTTGTGGCTTATCAACAAATGTGATGGTGTTGAACAAAAATCTCATAATGAGTCAATAAGGGAGAAAATGTGAAATTGGGAACTTTATTTATTTGTTACCCTAATTTATGTTTTTAGCTGTGATGAGCAGCTCTATATGTGGCAATGTCTGTCTGTCTGTCTGTCTGTCTGTCTGTCTGTCTGTCTGTCTGTCTGTCTGTCTGTCTGTCTGTCTGTCTGTCTGTCTGTCTGTCTGTCAGTCTGTCACCAATGAGTTTAAAAAACACCATAACTCCCAAAATACTTGATGGAATGACACCATACGTGGTATGCAAGTGTATCTTCATGATGTCTACACCCTCTCAATAGTGCATGTCATTCGGATAATTTCTGTCACATTTATGGACTTGTCACCAACAATATAAAAAACTACAAAAACTACTGTAAAATATTCAATAAAGTAAAAAAGCAATGCAAAGCAACTTATTTTAAAAGTATTCTAAACGAACATAAATATAACATGCGTAAAACATGGCAAATACTAAATAGAGCCATCAAAAAGTCCGACGGAAAAACCAACTTACCTCAGTTTTTTATTCACAATGATAAAGAAATTAATGACCCAACAGAGATAGCTAGAGAACTCAATGTTTACTTTGCAAATATAGGTAAACAAACGAGTGATAAAATACCGGGCACCAATAAGTCGTTTCACGACTTCATGGAGACGAATTCTACTAATAATTTTTACATAAGTCCAACATGTGACTTTGAAGTTATGAATATTGTAAAATCTCTAAAGTCAAAAGGAAGTAAAGATTGTGATGATATTAGTTCAAATCTACTAAAACAAACTATTGATCCTATAGTTAACCCATTAACGCACATTCTCAATTGCTCGTTTGCATGTGGTACTGTTCCAGACAAAATGAAAATTGCAAAAGTTATTCCTATATTTAAAGCAGGCGACCAACATAACTTTACAAATTACAGACCCATTAGCATACTTCCTACATTCTCAAAAGTGTTAGAAAAACTTTTGTCTGTGAGACTTTTAAAGTACTTAAATCGTTTTAGTATCCTACATTCAAATCGGTACGGTTTCAGGAAAAATCATAGCACGGTGCATCCTGTCTTGCAGTTGTTGAAAACTATATCAGAAGAAAATAACAAAATAAGTAAAAACAGCACACTCGCGCTATTTTTGGACCTTTCAAAAGCATTCGATACAATAGACCATGACATTTTAATAAATAAACTATATAGATATGGTATTAGAGGTTTGGGTAACGACTGGTTTAAAAGCTATTTATCAGATAGACTACAGTATGTCGCATTTGGCGACTATACATCTGACAGCACAAAAATATCACACGGAGTTCCACAAGGCTTGATACTTGGCCCAACACTGTTCCTAATATATGTCAATGACATCTATCATGCTTCATGTTTAAACCTCTTATCTTTTGCTGACGACACCACGGGGCATTCGTCGGGTCCAGACCCAAATCAATTAGTTCAACTCATAAACAAAGAGCTTGAAAGAATATTTGAATGGTGCTGCGCGAAATGACTTGTATTAAATGCAACAAAAACCAAATACATTTTAATCAACCCCTCCGCCAAAAAAACGACAACAATTCGGGATAATATTATAATAAATGGCCAAATCATAAGTAGAGTACCGTATATCTCCGTGTATAAGTCGCTCCCGTGTATAAGTCGCACCTCCACTTTTGCTTTGATATACACCCTTACGCCAGTGACCTTTGTATAAGTCGCAACCCCGATTTGGGTTGAAAATGGATCCGTAAATTTGGGTAAAGGACTGGAAGTATTGATACAGAATTAACAGAGAGGTTTGATGGCTGATTGTATTTGTTTGTATACTTCGTTTTGAGCAAAGCTGTACTTCATTGATACTTTCGATGTACCGTATTTATTAAAAGATATATGTCAACTGTGTTTGTTATTACTCTCGCCATTGAAAGAAGTGCATGTATTCAACTTCAGGTAGGTACTTTGTTGATACTTTCGACGCACCGTATTTATTAAAAGATATATGTGAACTGTGTTTGTTATTACTCACGCAGGTAAAAGAGGGAATGGTCCAGTGCATGTGTTCAGGTAAGATCGAGGTAAGTTGAATTCAAATGGTAAATCCAGATGTAAAACTACTAAGAAAAAGGCTTTATTTCCATGCCATTTCAGCGAATTGCACGTGCAAACAAATAGGTCATAAAGTCGGGTTGCAATGGAAATTCCCGAAAGTGTGTATGTAAATGTCTGCGCGATACTGTGGGAACAAAACAACTCGGCCCTTCGCCAGCTTGAAATCCGATGTTTGTGTGAATGGAGGTGGGAGTATGTTTAGAAATGTTTTTGGCCACAATATACTGGGAAACACAAAAGGTGTGGGCCGACTTCTCCGAAATTATTTGGGCCGATTTCTCCCAGGGGCCGAGTTCGCAATGGGCCGGCTTCTCTCATTCCTCACAGGGGCACGTTACAAATGATTTTTAAGCCCCAAGTAATATTTATTGGAAAATCATAATTCGATATCCCACCATCAGTGTATAGTAATGACAATACACTGATGGTGGGTGGGGTATCAAATTATGATTTTCCAATAAATATTATTTGGTGCTTAAAAATCATTTGTAACATGCGCCTGTGATCCAATAAATCACTTTGTTCTGAGTGTGAAAGCAACAGAATGGAAAAGAAAAGAAAACACAGCTTAAAATACATTTTTTATTCCGCCTTATTTCAATTATTTGCATCAATCATTTGCATCAGTGTAATAAAAGACAATAACAGAATAATATATTTAACAAAATGTTTTCATAAAAGCATAGTGAATAAAAAATACTCGCATCCCATAATATGCAACTTCAGTCAGCTTCAAGTTTGGCAGAAGTACAAAACATATAATGGGGCTCTTCGGTATATAATTTTGATCCCTTTCAGTCGAAGTGAAAAGTTTCGAAGGTAGAATGCAGTATTCGTCGTAATGAACTGCATAATATAACAATCTTTTTTGTCATATTACGCAGTTCATTTCGATGGATACTATATTCTACTTTTTAAACGTTTCTTTTTGATCATGAGCTACTTCTTTCTGTTATTTCTTTACAGGAAGATGTGTGTGTGTGTGTGTGTGTGTGTGTGGGGGGGGGGGGGGGGGGGGGGGGCATCACTCTCCTCATCAAACAACTTCCACCATTCATCAGATGTCAGTCCATCATCATACACATCACAATGGAAACTGCTTTCATCCTCTAACTCTTCATCACTTTCATCTACTTCACCCAAACCTCTTTGATAAGATAGTTAATATGGCTTACGGGTATTCTTACTTTGGGCAAAAACAACACATCAGCTTGTTGTGAGTAAACCCCCACCCAAACACTGACAGATATTCAAAGGGAGTTTCAATAATGCGGCAGTTATTTGAAGCGAGACAGATACTGATGAAAGGGAAGTAACCACATATTTCTTGTTTCTTCTTCAAAGGGAATTCCCCTTCTAAACACACGTGTTGATTCTGTAAACAAACGGATTGGCTTGGCTCAAATAACTGTTAGCCAAAATGTTTGACATATGGCGATATGCAAAAGCGAAATACTCTTGTGGGAAATATTAGTGAGATGTTGGAAACAAAAGGTATTTGTTTGAAAGAAATAATAATAACACTTTGGCCATCCGAAATATAATTAATTATGTGCGTTTTCGATTGTTTGCCCGCATTGAGCACCTGGCGGCATTCATTATTTCCATATCATAATATCAAAATGCATTGCATGTCATCAGTCACTGAGGAGAAAATAGACAAATAAACAACACATTATCTGATTTTTTTTTTAATTTGACATCAAACGTAATGAACAACTGTAACAAAAAAAAAGAATCTTATTTTTATTTTCTGAAATTGAAAGATACAAAAAAAACAAAACAATCAAACTACGTGATATCTGTTGTCAACATGCCTTATCTGAGACAAGTTTTACATCGATGTGACGCCAGTTTAGTTCACATTTTACAGCTGAAAAATAATTACCTTTGTATAAGTCGCACCCCAATTTTGGTCCCGTTTTTTCAAAGCAAAAAGGTGCGACTTATACATGGAGATATACGGTAGGTTCAAATAATACAGAAAAATCTCTTAAATTCTTAGGAATACATATTGATGATAGTTTATCTTACAAACACCATATATCTCAACTCTCTTCGAAGATTGCACTGGCAAATTTCGCACTAAATAGAGTGAAGACCACGCTTCCCCGTGAAGCTCTGAAAACACTCTATTATGCTCTGATACACACACATTTAGTGTATGGGATAAATGTATGGGGAAATGCTAGAACGATAAAAAAGATACTGCTCCTCCAGAAACGCTCCATCCACATAATAAACAATAAGAAATATAATGCACACACTGATCCTCTTTTTCGGGAGAATAAGATTCTTAAAGTAAATGACCTCTTTAAACTCCACGCTTGCCTGTTTGTATTTGACTGGTATCATGAAAACTTGCCAATATCCTTCAGATATTATTTCCACCCTGTAGTCAACACTACGGGTAGAGCTAGCAGAAGGAGAGATGGCCTCCAAATTGATAGAACAAGGACAAAGTCTCTTGAATACTTTCCAACACACATGTACCCCAGACTCTGGAACGATTTAGACTCTGAGCTACGTAACATAAACAACAGAAACAGTTTTAAAAAACAACTAACTACAAAATTGTTGTCCCAATACGCCGATAACATTGACTGTAATAATCCATACTGTACTGACTGTGCCATTTATATTAGGTAGAATATTGTCCTACCCTTATTGATAACATTGACTGTAATAATCCATACTATACTGTCTGTGCCATTTAACATTAGGTAGAATATTGTCCTACCCTTATTGAGGACTCCACATTTTGCGTTGAGCAGTAAAGTGCTGGAGCGGCGCGTGGTTTTGGACTTACCAGCGAGGGCGTAGTAGTGCTTATAGACCCATCTTTGCAGGTTATGTATATGTCTGGACAAATTCTCGTCTCTTAACTCACTCATGTTGGGTACACCAGCCCCCATCGTCCTAGACCAAGAATAGATAAACGGTGTTAGACAGTCCGATTCCAATGCTGCATGATGAAATTTCCCGGAGACGACAGGTAGACAGCCAATCTGGCTATGCCGTCTCCCTGCGGTGTACAGGTATATTTGATGTTTGTTATATATATATTACTTATGTATATTTTTGTTGTATACTGCTAAATAAAGATTCATTCATTCATTCAGTTTTTTTTGTCACCAATGAGTTTTAAAACTTCATTGGCATTGCACGAACGTCGCAGCTTCAGCCCTGTGACAGTGCACTATAGTTTCCGACTCAGTAGGCTTACAGTACAATGGCCATGGATTAGTCATGGGCAGTGATGTCCACACATGTGTTTACCAGGAAAAATCAGCAAAATTTTAATTAGTTAAAATTAATTAAAATTTTGATGATATTCCTATAATTAGTGTTTGGAATCTAATATTATTGCGTCCGTCGAAATATTGCCCACACGTGGAAATTGACTAGTCCAAGGTGACTGTACTCTATATACACGTCCCCTCCTTGGCACACCAATATTCCTGTAGAATATTATGTATTTATTTGGATGATTGTGATTTTAATTAGAGCTAGGCAGTTTTTTTGAGAAACCAGAAAACGGCGTCCGTACTATAGCAACTGATCCTCTAGAACCCCGAAGAATAATCAAAAGGATGTTAGACTGAACCTAATGGAGATACTTACAGACATGCTTTTTGTGGTGAATTGTGAAGCTATACAAGCTATTGTGGATTTTTTCCAGGTAAAGGTGCCTGAAGTGTTATTTATACCATGATTACCTATTCTACAATATATGAAAAGTCTATGACATAACTTTTAGCCTTACCCACCAACCGTGGTGAAAACGCCAGCAATGGGATTTCAGTAGTTAAAGTTTACACCTACAGTGGAACTACATCCAAGTTGACCTTTGGTGACATCGATCTGATTGCGAACTTGTCTAAATTTATTGCACGTCACCTCACGAAGAGTGAAATGAAAGTGGCAATTATTTATTAAGTTTTTAAATGAGTTTACCCCATAAGACACCAAAAAAATTACAAACATGCATTGCCTCATGTTAATAAAGCATCCATAACACAAAATAGTATGTTATTGTGTTATTAAAATGAAAAAGGCCCTGTTTCCTTTTCTATTACATTTCATTGATAAAATTGACAGCAGAAGTACTGCCCACCGATGCTCATGAAAACAAAAACAAATTCGCATGTATATACGACTGCTGCTCAATAAAATCGAGAAAAAATAATAGTGACTCTTAATAATGGTATAAATAAAACATACCCAGCGTAGCTTGGTGTACCAAATGTTCACCACTTGTGGTGTTAAATGCTCTCTGAAGGCTTGCGGTTAACACCACTCGTGGTGAACTTTTGGTACACCAATCTACTATGGGTATATTCTATATTTATCATATGACTCG
Source organism: Pictodentalium vernedei (assembly GCA_031216915.1). Lineage (NCBI taxonomy): Eukaryota > Metazoa > Mollusca > Scaphopoda > Dentaliida > Dentaliidae > Pictodentalium > Pictodentalium vernedei. Next base: position 473,378,190 of record CM062294.1, on the reverse strand, counting down.
TTCGTTTTGTTCACTTTAAAACATTTGATATTTTGTTTTCATATTAATCAGTGATAAATAAAGCTTTCCGTCAATTTCATTGGTCAATTTCAAAACTAGACAATTTGATTGTCTGAACAAAATACAACTGAGCCACATTTTCATAATTTGTATTATTAGAGTTGGGAGCTTTCATTGGTCAATTTCAAAACTGGGCAATTTGATTGGCTAAACAAAATACAACTGGATTACATTTGCATAATTTTAGTAGGGAGAATTTACGTTATCTGTCCTATTTAGGGTGGGTTATATTGTATTAATCTTTTACCTACAAGAAAAATGCCATTCGTTTTTTTTTTATATTTTCACTTTTTGGCTTCCAAAACATAGGTTACGACCCCTCATTGGAACGAGCTCGACGAGCTCGTTCCAATGAAGGGTCATAACCTATGTTTTGGAAGCAAAAATTGAAAATTTTTAGTTATACGAGGATGTTTTTCCAAGTGCCGTCTGCAACTCAAGTTAAGTGATGGATTAAAAAGTCATACTAAGTGGCTAATTTGTGCGTGTGTGTGTCATATGATAAATAGAATATGAAATGAGTGTATTTTTATACTGTACCAATGACCCAGACATAGCTGGTGCTAACTCTTAAAATATAGGGCCAAACACAAATTTTGCCCCCCAATCCCCAAAATTTGCATCTAAAACTAAAGAAAACATGTCCTGAAAGGCCCTCCACACCTCGCCCCCACTGCGCATGCGCAGTGTCAAGGATGTTCCGAAATTGGCGCCATTTATCATTCTAAGTTTGGCCCTTCATCAGTTAACATCTGACTGATCTTTGTGCTTTTAAATCTCAGTTTAAATGATGCCAGACACATAAATATTAGTGAAATGGTGATTCTAAGGAAGATAGAAAAGGAGGAGAGGAAAAGAATGTGTGACAGAATATTATCAGGGCTGTAACTTAAAATTTTTTAATGAAATTATGTTAAGTTACCTATTTTCAAGGCAGCAGCCATTTTGTTGTCATTCTGATTATTTAGTTACACTGTTTTTTCAAGTGTTTTTCCTCTCTCCCTGTCCTTTAAGTTCCCCCTTGCTATTCTCCCATGCTTTTGGCATAGTTTCTGTAATTATTATTACTAAAATTTCTTGGGAGTTTTAGCTGTATAACAGAATGAATTCTGTTCTTTCCCCATGTTTACGTCTTCACCTACAGGTGGTTAGGCGTTGTGTTCTGCATCTACCATCTGATGTTCTGCAGTTTCTTCCCTGGAAGTCTCTGTTTTGCATCAGATGGTGTATTTTTGGTAACTGATTTCGGGCCTGGGTGCCTGGAGTCTTATTTTAGTGTTTTTACACTCATTGTTTACATTTACAACAGCCCTCTGTGTGAGGGGGGGATTTCTAATAATAATATCTTTATGTTATTTTAATCATAACTAGATACATTATTATTGTTCGTAAGTGTTGAATAAATTGTTTAAAATATTTTTAAAATTTTTGTCCACACTTAGGCTTGGGATCCATTGGGGCTCAACGTTACTTTTCAGAAACTTGGGCTGTTCTGAAAAAATATTTTTTCAAAATATTTTGATTTCAATTATTTTTTCTATATTAATGGATCATATTATTATTATGTATTTTGATTGCCAGGGGTTAGTGCGAGTACCAGGACTTGTTTTCTTTTCACATTGAAAGGATATTGATCAATTGTTTTAAGAGGAAGTCTTCCTCTGACCTTATTATCATTCTATATGTGGTCAGTGTACTCGCATTAACTCCTGTTCTGTATCGTATGATTTCGATGACAATATGGGAAGCGTATGTCACGGTATGTTGTTGGGGATTTGGACACTCCGGTCCTTTCCCCGCAGGGTCACTCTACTTTATCAATTTCTATTTCAGACGATCAAGATTAGGGTGATGTATCTGTGATGTCTTCCAACAGTGTGCCTCCGTCGTCACAATTAATGAAGGGCTAGCGGAAAAGTGCTCATGTAATACGCCAATTGCCTAAGAGGACCCTAGTAGGTTCGACGGCCTTTGACGTCCGCTAGCTCGCCCGGTGTAGCGTCCATTCACCGAATGGTTCGGCAGCCGGGTTCGTCCGTTGCGGTCTAGAAGGAATTTTGGGGTGATGCGAGCACTATAAAATTAACTTAATGCACACCCAGTGACGGCGGATCGGAGGGAGAACGGAGGAAGCCTTTTAGTCCGGTTCATAGCTCGTTCCGGTCCATCCGGACGGCAAGCGAGAGAGGCCCCTCTCTCGTTCAACAACATCTGGCCCCAGATGTTGTGGTACAAATGTGTCGTTAGCGGAGCATACGTCCGTCGCTCGGGACGCTCCGTTGTATAGGCAGTCCGCTGAGACTGCTAAGGCTTCCTCTTCTCGTCAGCGCACACGACCGCACCTTGGCTGCGTGACCGCCGATATATTACCAGCTTCGCCGATCAAGGATTCTTCGGCGACCAGGTCACACCATCCGGCAGCCAGGGATTCGAGACCGATGGACTCCGGACGTTCGCATAGGAAAAGTATGCGGGAGCCATCTGATGCGGAGCTGCCCTCGGCGAAGCAGCGATAGACTGCGCCTCCGCAGGTCTCGACGCCGGACATTCTTGTGCACATAGCACAGCTTATCGCAGCATCCCAGCAGCCGACAGAAACGGTGTCGGATCGAGAATTATCCGACAGCGCTGGGTCGGTAGCCAGGGACTCGAGGCCTGCAGACTCCGGACGTTCGCATAGGAAGTGTGCGGGAGTCAACGTACACGGAGCTTCCAGCGGCAATGCATCGTAAGTCCGCTACTGCACAGGCCTCGGGAACGGACATGCTTTCCTTAATAGCACAGTTTATCGCAGCATCCCAGCATCAACTGAATCTGTCGCATATATTTTATCCGACGATGCTGGGTCGGGACGCTCCGCGGAAGCGGGTACGGACGTCCGAAAGTTTCATCCGGTCCGACGGGATACCGAAAGGGATTCGGTGGATTTCAAGCTTTCCCTTTCGGAACAACATATGCTGCGATGCCGGATAAGAAACTGATAGCGTCGGTGGACTTAGAAATTTTTGCTTCGGTTCAGGGACATCGTCCCTCAGTTCCGACATAGTCCAATAATGTCACACAAACTTTCGAATTATTGAACGACGCTATATATATTATTATTTTATGCTTGCTATCCAAGCATTTCTGGTTTCTTGTTCGAAGAGTTATGGAGATGTCTTTCAAAAGTGTGCCTCTGTCGTCATAGTTAATGAAGAGTTAGCGGCAATAAGTGCTCATGGAATATGTCTATCGCTTACGGAGTGACATTCGCTAGCTCACCCGGTGTAGCGTACATTCATCGAATGGTTCGGCTGCCGGGTTCGTCCGTTGCGGTCTAGGAAGGAGATTTGGGTGATGCGAGCACTTTAATTACTTTAGTACTCACCCAGTGACGGCAGATTGAGGACAGATCGGAGGAAGCCAACAACATAGGGGACCGCATGTTGTGGTTCAGATATTTTACATTCGGAGCTTATGTCCGTTGCTCGGGACGCTCCGTTATATTGACAGTCCGAGAGACTGTCTTTAATGCTTCCTCATCCTCACAGCAGGGCACACGACCGCACATTGGCTACGTGACCTCGAGTATCCGATCAGTTTCGGCATTCAGTGATTCCACAGCGAATAGGTCGCGCCATCCGGTAGCCAAGGGACACGAGGCCTATACACTCCGTTCGCTCGCATATTGGAAGTATGCACGGGGTAACGATCTCGGAGCTTCCTGCGGCAATGCATCGTAAGACCGCTGCTCCTCAGGCCTCAGTGACGGACGTGCTATCCGAGTTAGCACAGTTGTTTCGCAGCATCCCAGCAATTGACGGTTTCTCGGTCGAATCAGGAATTATCCGACGGCGCTGGGTCGGTGCGGTCCGCGGTTGCATCAAGCTACGGACGACCGAACGCTTTATAGGGTCCGACAGGATGGCGAAAGGGATTCGAAAGATTTCGAGTTTTCCCTTTAGTAGTATCGGAAGATGCCTTTCATATCTTCTGGCATTTCTTCCAGTGATTATTTTTCGGACTTCATTGCTGCGATCTTGGATAAGAGACTTATAGCGTCATTGGACTCGGATTTTTCGATCGGTACAGGGACTTTGTCCCTGACTTACCGACGCAGTCCAATATTGTCATTACAACATGTGTTTTATTTTTCGACGCTATATATTATATATATATACAAGCCTGCTACTAAGCATGATAGTTTAGTTTCTTGTCCGCGTGGCTCATTTCTGCCATTTTATCTTTTTTACATATAGTTTATTTTGGCAGAGCAGGGCATACCGAGAGTTCATATGCGTCTAGACGGTGTGATTAAAGACTGCATATATTCTTTTTCGCCGTTTATGTCTTTTCCAATTTCAATGTTGGGAACGACATTATGTATAGTAGACTTAACTTAGACGCTTTATTATACGTAATCCGCCTTACTGAGGCGTTATCATTACGTCTTCAAGAAAAGATTTACGGGATATTATTCTCAATGTAATTTCTTTTGAGGGCAGTAGTTTGTTCACGTATAACTCCGCCCTTCAGTGGCTGATTGGAGTTGGTTAGACGTGATGCAGCCCTAGCTACATCCACGCGTGGATAGTAGGTTAAGAACTCTCTCAGAGTCGCTTCGTTCTCGGAGGAGCTTCTCTTCGACGGCAACTTTCCGGCAATCCATGAATTGCTTGATTTATACATTCTCTTGTCTATCTAGTGTTACAAGAGATTCAGACTGGGGCAAACATTCGGTGGTTGACTCAGAGAGTGCCGCCGCAGTTGCCGGACCCGAGTGTGGCTGTTATTACGGTTGCCAGTCAAACAGATTGGGATATATACTGATCCCTACGGATTCGAAGTGCCAGGGTCTTTGGGTTCCGCAGTCTTTTAGCTATCAGTTTAACTTCCGCGGAATAATGTTTTTTAGGCTTGCTTTATGTCATTGCATGAACATTATTCAGAAACGCATGCCCAAATTCCTGTCCTTTAATTCGACAGTAGTGGCGTATCTCCGGAACCAGGGAGGCACTCTTTCGTTTCCGTTATTCAATTTAATGGAAAGAATCCGTCTGTTGGTTATAGTACACCAAGTTCAGTTTTGGTCCGTCATATTCTGGGTCGTCTGATTGTTTTATCGCACTCCCGTTCTCTTACGGGTCGCTTGTTGCTGTCAGAATGGACTCTCAACAAACAAGTATTTAATCAGATTTGCTATCTATGGGAGCGCCCAATGATGTTTTATTTATGACACAGCTTGCTAATCAATTGCAGACGTATGTGTTGGCTTGTCCAGATCTCTGAGCTAATACTGTTAACGCTCTATTGATCTATAGGACGGAATGATAGGATACGCGTATCCTCCGGCGCTGTTGTTTTAGCAGGTATTGCTAAGATAAACAACCACTATACATTTCTGTTGATAGCATCTCTATCTTCACAGAGATCATGAGTAATTTACTCTCTTGTCTACTGTGGATCTTAACGTGAAATCTTCCTCTATGTGAGGATCTTTTTTCACTGGGTAAATCGTGTCATCTTTATCACAACCAGCAAGGTCGCAACCTTCTTGTATTCCGTTGTGTGGTCCGTATTGCATTGTAAGCACTGTACTGGACGAGCTTTGGACGCGATTTCTTACTATAGGAGATCCTCTTCTTCGCTATTCTATGCGACTAAAGTGGAGGCTCTTCCGTCGTGGTGTAGGGATCATTATGTTCATATGGTTGATCCCTCCATACTACTCATTGCTATTTTTTAGTATACTTGTTTCACAAGATCTACTGCAGCCTGTTGTTATTTAGGTTATAGGTTTATGTTACCTCATACCTATGCACTCTACGATAGTTTACAATTGAGTCTTTTGTCTCTTTATCTAAGTCAGTTAGTAACTTTTTGATAAATAGACTTAGAATCTTTAGATTAAATTCCTATACGGATTTTAACTTCGGTTCTTATTTAGCTAAGTAATCATTTGAGCCTCTGGAAACAGTAGTTTTCAAATTCTGACCTTTTAGACAGTAATTCTGTTGGTTTCTCTTTTACTGTAGAGTCAGTGAGTTTCATGTACTATCGATGGATGATTTTCACTTTCATAGTTTCGGAATCAATACTTCCGTTACTATTTAGGTTGGATTGTTGCATAAGAGTTAGGCTCCTATTATCCGGAACCTATTATTTTAAGGTCCTTCCGTCTTCGTATGGGCATAGGCCTTTACTCTTTCCGGGTACAGTTTATGTATTTATAAACAGATATCTGTTTATTACAAGGGCGTAAGCTTCTTCTGTCTTTGATGTCTAGTAGAAGGACGTTACGCTCCATTTTATTGTTAATGGATTCTATTAACTAGCGTACTGCTTATGGTATATCATTGGCTTAGCAGTTGTGCTTAAGATTTCGGCTCATGAAGTAAGAGTTCTTCTACTTCTTGGGCTTACATTAATAGTGTTGCTATTATAGATTTTTGAAGTCTGCTCATTGCGCTCAGCCATCCATTCATGAATTTTATCTCAGAAATATCGAGTCCATTTCTGGAGGCCTCTATTGTTAGGTCTATTATCTACTGCTCAGAATGTCATTCACTTAACAGTTGCTACTATAGCTAGGTAGGCTGTCTGTTTCGGCAGTGTCTCCGTTCGGCTGCCCTCTTCGCTCTGGGCTATTTGACCCAGGGCAAGAAAAGGGGGGGGGGGGGGGGGAGGGTGTTCCCTTGGGTCACCTGTTTTTACTATGAAAACAAGGGGATACCTCCTCCGGAGTTAGTAATTCTGAGCTGTTATTGGTTGGTTGTTTGATTGATGGTTGATTTAGTGAGAAGTTTAAGTTTATAAAATTCATTCAAGTCTTAGTTTTTAAAGTATAGCTTTGAATATTGCATATGTCAACGGACATGATTATGCAATTCTCACTCACTTTTAGGAGTATAAGAGTCTCTATTCTCTAGACTTACTTTATTATTGGCTTACTTTAAAAATTATTAGTATAAGGATTATTGGATATTAATAGAGTACATGGATGTATGAAGCTCAATTTTTGGAAGGTGTTGTATCTTTCTAATTTATCATAAATAAGAAAGATACATGTAAGGCCTATTACTTCTTTTCCCTACAGGGGATGACTCTATTTTATTTTATTGAGCGTATTCCATTTTGCTCTATGTCCTTGGCCCTCCAGCCTTTTTACTATTCAGCTATGTCTGGGTCATTGGTACAGTATAAAAATGTTAAAAAATTTATAGTAATTTATATATTTTTTATACTTACCAATGACCCAGACGGGGATGGCCCTCCCAGGAGTTGGGAACTCTTGCCTCCCCGCTGAGTACATAGCGCTTACCAGGCACTGGTTTTTAGAATGATAAATGGCGCCAATTTCGGAACGTCCTTGACACTGCGCATGCGCAGTGGGGGCGAGGTGTGGAGGGCCTTTCAGGACATGTTTTCTTTAGTTTTAGATGCAAATTTTGGGGATTGGGGGGCAAAATTTGTGTTTGGCCCTATATTTTAAGAGTTAGCACCAGCTATGTCTGGGTCATTGGTAAGTATAAAAAATATATAAATTACTATAAATTTTTTAACTTTTCTCAAATAATATTTATGAAACTTGTCCAAATTTTCTGTTTGGGCTCACCAGAGGCCCGCCAAAACAGAAAGTTCTTAGACTCGTTTCATAAATATTATATGAGAAAAACACTCATTCCATATCCTCTATTTATTATATGTTCTTAACACATAGAAAGCCGAACAGAAACTGAGGTTTGTCCTTAAGCTGAACCGAAACCGAATCTGAAAAAGCAAAACCTCCCAGCTCTATTATCAACAATGAATTGTGTTTTTGAAAGTTTCTCCGGATATATCATGATCTGGGTGTGTAGTGCAAACTGATTATTGCATGAATAAAAAAATATTACTCATCGTCACATTTGTTTCATTTCAGTACTGTGTGGTATGAATTATTGTGTGCCGAGTGGCCTTATAAAAATGAACCGCCAGAATCAATAATTTGGCAGGTTGGTCGAGGATTGAAACAGTCTTTATGCAACATAAATTCTTCAAGAGATGTTAAGGTAATGTTTTGTTTTTATTTACAGTGACCACATGTTTTCTTCAAAACAAGTAAAACTGTCATGACAAAATGCAAATATGTATTGAGGGTAACACCACTCCATGCAAGTGAACACTAAGGAAGGGAATTTTTAAAGCTGTACGTGTACACAGAAGTAATCAGATACTTCAGTATTTACACATTTTGAATTCACAGTTTTCAGTCATACTGATTCTGTAAATAAAGTTAACTGATTTAATAAGCACAACAGTGTCAAGTGTACTAAGGAATAAATTGTTTTATGCTCAACTGAAATGAGAACAGAGTTGTCAATGACTTTGTTTTCAATCTCTTTGAATGTATTTCCTTGAATGGTCAAAACACTCCTGTCAAAAGCACTATGTTTTGATTTGTGCACAATAATATAATTCCATGTTTAAATAACAAGTTGATCAAATTTTATGGATGACAGTATCAGATAAATTGGTCATTACACCCTGGAGGGTTCAAAGATGGGTATTGAAGTGGTGACCTTATCTCTGGGCCATATATCGACTCCTCCATCAGACCTGGCATATATACGTGCCCAGAGATGAGGTCTGGAATTCCAGGGTGGTAATAACATTTATCATATGACTCGTCCGTTTTGTTCACTTTAAAACATTTGATATTTTGTTTTCATATTAATCAGTGATAATTAAAGCCTTCTGTCAATTTCGTTGGTCAATTTCAAAAGTAGACAGTTTGATTGGCTGAACAAAATGCAACTGGGCCACATTTTCATAATTTGCATAATTAGAGTTGGGAGCTTTCAGTGGTCAATTTCAAAACTGGACAATTTGATTGGCTAAACAAAATACAACTGGGTCACAATTGCATAATTTCAGTAGGGAGAATTTACGTTATCTGCCCTATTTAGGGTGGGTTATATTGTATTAATCTTTTACCTACAAGAAAAACGCCACTCATTTTTTTTGTATTTTCACTTTTTGCTTCCAAAACATAGGTTATGACCCCTCATTGGAACGAGCTTGATGAGCTCGTTCCAATGAGGGGTCATAACCTATGTTTTGGAAGCAAAAAATGAAAATTTTTAGTTATACAAGGATGTTTTTTCCAAGTGCCATCTGCAACTCAAGTTAGGTGATGGGTTAAAAAGTCATACTAAGTGGCTAATTTGTGTGTGTGTGTGTGTGTGTCATATGATAACTAGAATATGAAATGAGTGTTTTTCTCATATAATATTTATGAAACTCGTCCGAATTTTCCGTTTGGGCTCGCCAGAGCCTCGCCAAAACGGAAAATTCTTAGACTCGTTTCATAAATATTATATGAGAAAAACACTCATTCCATATCCTCTATATATGCATGTTTAATAATCATTACTTTATGAACAGGTGATGATTAATGCCTCTATACCTAAGGCCACACAAAATAAATTAATTGATTTTCAGGCAAAATTTTTTGTCAAATCTCAGGGAGGGAGGATTTTATTTTTAATGTTAATTTTTTCCTTGCATGTACTGAGCATGGATTTCTGCAGTCTTCTCACACACAGAGTATATAGAAAATGCCTAATTATAGAAATTAACTTGTTTAATTATAATCCTCAAGGGCCTAATTCCAACTTTGATCATTGCAACAGAACAGATGTCTCAACATGCTGTCTCTGAGGAAACTTGTAAATTACATTCCAAGTGCTTGGCAGTTTTTCCTAGGCAACTCTTGGCTGCCTATATAGGCAGCCTAGAAACAACTGCAAAGCCACAGGATGTGGAATGTCTTCCAGTTACATTCATCAATCAAAAAATGTAAAGAGTTTTGAGTCTCCCGATTTTGTAGTAACTACCAGGGTTACCCAGCGTTGCTCGGGCTGAGAAGAGTATTATAATTGTTGGTGCCTCTCTAAACCTCACCATTAGATTCCTGATAAAAACGTACCCCTAGTAGACCCCTTTGAAGACATATATCGGTGCCCCCCCCCCCTACACCCCCACCCCCACCCACACACTTTTTTAAACCTGACGATGACCTCTGCCATAAAAAAGTACTCCTAGTAGACCCATTTTGGACACTCGGGGTGGGCCCATATTCATTTCTATAGCGGACAGACAGACAGACAGACAGACAGACAGACAGACAGACAGACAGACATATATACATACATACATACATACCATACCATACCATACCATACCATACCATACCATACCATACCATACCATACCACATACCATACCATACCATACCATACCATACCATACCATACCATACCATACTGGAAAACACTGCAAAAAATAAAAATGTATCATACCATACCAAACTGGAAAACACTGCAAAAAATAAAAATGTATATTAAGGGTGTTGAGTTTCAGTGAGGGATTGCCTGAGAATCAAAAGATTTGGGGGGGGGGGGGGGGGGGTGCAAATCATACTTCAAAAATAAAGAACCTGCATACCTAAAGTCGAATTGTCTTGTGGTTGATATTGCATAGCAGATACCCTGGCATTTACAGTTTTGCAGTGATGAGGTAACATAACATTAGCAGTTTTTATGCCCCCGAAAAAAATGCTTATAGTGTTTGCCATTTCTGTGTGTCCATCTGTCCCGTCAGTCAGGAAGATTTTCGTGTTAGCTCCATAACGCTGAGATGCTTCATTGGATTTTGTTGAAACTTGGCATACATGTTGCTTATGGGAAGCGATGTGTCGCTCACAAGCATTCTTTTTTTGTTATGATAGAGATCAAGGTCACAGATCAAGGTCATAGTTCAGCGGCATCCGTGGCCATGCAGTCACTGTTAGTCTTGTTTATATACCTAATAATACTTTAACAACTAGAAACCTCAAGTTTAATTGAATATCCATTTTACCAGTGAAAATTATTCAATTTACAGGAGAATACAATTAACAGGGATTTGGTCAGTTTCCTGTGTTCTGGAGGTAAACTGAGCATTTATTCTATTATATCTTGTTTGACAGAGCTCATAGAGCTCTGTCAAACAAGATATAATACAATAACTGCCTGTATTGGATGTAGTGAGGCTGAAAAGGTTGATAAATAAGGGGAATTTGGTGCGTGTCACAGTAATCTTTTTGACTTATTACAAAAATTTATATACAATTAACAGGAGTTTACTCTACAACCCATATGCAATTAAGAGATCAAACTTGTACTGAAGGTATGGTAAATGGTTTTGTGTTTGAAAATTATATTCAATTAAAAGGGATATACAATTAAGAGATATCCAATTAAGTGGGCTCCACTGTAATTATATTTGGAAACAGAAAACATAAACACAAGTCAATAAAATGAAAATTAATCACAAAATAATTGCAAATTATAGAAAAAAGCTGCAAACCACTGTTTATTAGAACTGTAATTTGCAGCAAATGGCATTTAAATGTATGTGAAAAAGCTGTATAGTCCATTTAATTTATTAATAATCGAGTAAATAAAAAAATGGAAAGTACAGTGAAGCTCAGTTAATTGTATATCTCTTAACTGAATAACCCTGTTAATTGAATATAATTTCCAAACACCAAACCATTTACCATACATTCAGTGCAAATTTGGGAAAAGTTGAAGAAGAGGGGACTTTTCCATTTACGTAAAAACAACGCATTCTTCTCACCTTTTTTCTGTATTTTCCTATTACTAGTCATGTTCTCGATAAAATGACCGAAAGATATTCACTTTTACTGGCAATTATAACCGCTCAACAATTGTTTTTACCTGTGTGATTTTTTACATTCACTTTCATCTTTCCTCCATGTTTTTTGTGTTTTTCGGCGTCTGCTCTGTGTATTGGTTGTTTTTGGTACGCTTGTTTGTTCTGTTCCCGACATGGACTAGGGTCAGTGTAGTGAGGGCTAGGGTTACCTTACCGGTAAGCTAAGCCTAACCCTCACTACACTGACCCTAGACCTACTTTCGCCAGCCAAAGAGAAAATGACATTAATGTAAACGCACACTTTAAAATGGCGAGAATGCAGAAGAATCTCTGGTCCGTAAAAGGGTTTAAATTATCTCTAATCTCAGTCAAAGTAAATATCTTTCGGTCATTTTATCGAAAACATGACTAGCAAAAGGAAAATGTAGAAAAAAGGTGAGAAAAATACGTTGTTTTTACATAAAAGGAAAAGTCCCCTATTCTTCAGCTTTACCCTAATTTGCCCTGTTAAATGCATGTGGGTTATAGAGTATACTCCTGTTAATAGAACAAAAAATCTTGCAATATGTCATGGAAATACCCTGAAAATGATCAAATTCTCCTTATTGATAGACATACTTGGCCTCAGTACATCCCCTACAGGCATTTAATCTATTATATCTTGTTTGACAGAGCTCCATGAGCTTTGTCAAACATGATATAATAGAATAAATGCTCAGTTTATATCAAGTATACAGCACAGTGACAAATCCCTCTTAATTGAATACTCCTGTTAATTGAATAATTTTCACTGACAAAGTGACTATTCAATTAACAAGGTTCAACTGTACCACCTCTTCACAAAAATTTTGTTCTATTTTTGGGAGGAAAATAACTGCACATGTATTGTTAGAATTTTGAACTAATCCAGTTTGGTTAATCAAAAGTGTCTTCACAGTACTTTCAGAGAAGTTTTATTTAAGTTCCTCTGCCATCGTTCACATATTTTTTCAAGGCTGCTCAATGTTTCAATGTATTTTGTAACTCACATGTAAAGCCGATGGCTGCACTCACTGTGGAAAACTCAACCTGCAACTGATTAAAACAATCCTTTTAAATGTAATGATTATTTAAATCAGGAGATATTTAATTAATAAGTAATTATGGCAATTAAAATCCAAAACCTCGTTGATGAATTCCACAAGAAAATTTAATTTGCAATAGTGAATCCCAGGCTGTGACAGGATTTTGGAGAAGTATGGTGTCACTCTATTTTTAAACCTGCGTTGTTCCACTGAGTCCACTTCCTCCACCCGTAAAACTGTCGTGGTCATGATAGCCGTTGTGCAGAAATATGTGACCATAAACTCCAATAAATAAATAAATAAATTATTATTTATCATCAACACAGTGCTTGTCTCCAGGAATTCGGATCAAGTCTCGTTGTAGTCACATAATCGCATTTTGCCTCGCCCTGACAAGCTCGTCAAAATACTGTTCTGTTCCTACAACTCAACTTGATCTGAATTCATGGAGACACACACTGTGGTGATGATATATATGTATCAAGTACTCTAGTACTACAATGCAGGTAATAGTGAGCAGGGAGAATCATAAAATCTGAGTAGTTTCTAATTAAGTTCAGGTAGATGAGACTGGACGGCAAACACAAGCTAGGCCCTAAATTTTGAGCAGTGTGTGATCTTCAGTAATTTCTCTATTTATTTCCTGTACATGTACGAGTTAAACATGGAAGCCCAAAGTTTAGTGCTTTTACTGTTGAGATTTTATAAGTAGGTACTCTGACATCACAAGTTCACAAAGAAGAAATCCTATAATATCGTGAGCGTTGTTTTTTGTCAAATCAAGTGTTCCCTGATGAGTTTGTAGACAACACTTGACTGGAAAAAACATCCAGGTAACAGGTCTTTATATTTTTTTATATTCACTAATTTCACTTCAATTTCTCCAGACTTACACCCTGGCACTGCTGTATTTTTAGCTCAACTTTGACGAAGTCAAATTTGAGCTATTGTCATGGCCCGTCGTCCGTCGTCCGTCTGTCCGTCCGTCCGTCTGTCCGTACGTCAACAATTGGCTATGGCTCGGGCTAGAGGTCGTATTTATGAACCGATCTTTACGAAACTTCTTGTGTACCTTTGTTATGACCCTGGGACGGGAAGGAGTGTTTTTAGGTGTGGTCCGAAATTCAAGATGGCTGCCAGTGGCCATTTTGTACCGATGATGCAAAAATCAGTATTTTTATACTGTACCAATGACCCAGACTTAGCTGGTGCTAACTCCAACAAAACCAGGGCCAAACACAAATTTTGCCCCCCAATCCCCAAAATTTGCATCCAAAACAAAAAGAAATCATGTCCTAAAGGACCTCCATAGTACGCCTCTACTGCGCATGCGCAGTGACGCAGTCGTCCCGAAATTGGCGCCAATTATCATTCTCTGTTTGGCCCTTCATCAGTCAACATCTCACTGATCTTTGTGCTTGTAAATCTCAGTTTAAAGGATGCCAGACATTTGGAGAAAATGTGATTCTAAGGAGGATAGAAGGAGGAGAGGAAAAAGAAGTGGCAAAAAATAATCAGGGCTGTACTTAAAATTTTTTGATGAAATTATGTTAAGTTGCCTATTTTCGAGGCATGGGCCTCTTGTTGTCATTCTTGCTAATTGTTGCACTGCTTATTCAGTGTTTCCTCTCCCCTAGCCTTCTAGGTCCCCCCTGGCAATTCTCCCATGCTTTTGGCATATTTTTGAGAAGTTTCATTTCTAAAATTTCCTGGGAGAGTTGCTTGGTTACAGAATGTTTTCTGTTATTTTCCCCATAGTTACGTTTTCACCCATGGGTGTATAACGTTTGTGTTCTGCATCTTCCATCTGATGTTCTACAGATTCTCCCCTGGGAGTCTCTGTTTTGCATCAGATAGAGTGTAATTGATGACTGATTCCGGGCCAGTTTTTTCAGTGCCTGGAGTCATGTTTTCTAGTGTGTTTACACTGTTTGTTTTCATTGGCAACAGCCTTTTTTGAGGGGGGCTGTTTGCCTTTGTGGTAGTTTATCTCATTATAAGATACATTTATATTATCCGAAAGTGTCTCATTAATTATTTCATATAAATTTAAAATTTTTGACCACACTTTGCCATCGGATCCATCGGGGCTCAACGTTACTTTTCAGCAACTTGGGCTTCTCTGAAAAAATATTTTTTCAAAATTATTTTGTTTTGCAATTGTTTTTTCATTTATTAATGGATCATGTTATTATGTATCTTTGTGTCAGGGGTTTTTGCGAGTAACTAGGACTTATTGTTGTTCTTTCACAATGAAGGGACATTGTTCAAATTGTAATAGGAAGAAATCTTCCTCTGACTTTCATGATCATTGTATTAATTGTAGTCAGTGTTCTCGCATTAATCCCTGTCCTATATGTGAACATTGGGATGAGAAACATTGGAAACGTGTGTCACGATATGTTGTTTCTGGAGAAAGAGCGATGCCGGCTCTTTCTCCACAAGGTCACTCTACTCTCTCAGTTTCTATTTCAGAGGAACCAGAACAGGGTGATGTTTCCATGTTATCTTCTTCAAGTGTGCGTCCGTCGTCACAAATGAATTCAGAGCTAGCGGCAAAAGTGCTCATGGAGATTAGACAAATGTCGTCCGCTAGCTCGCCCGGTGTAGCGTCCATTCACCGAATGGTTCGGCAGCCGGGTTCGTCCGATGCGGTCCAAGAGGAAATTTTGGGTGATGCGAGCACTATAAACATAATAGATGCACACCCAGTGACGGCGGATAGTAAACGAGAACGGAGGAAGCCTTTTAGTCCGGTTCCTAGCTCGTCCAGGTCCAGCCGGGCCGCGAGCGAGAGAGGTCCCTCTCTCGTACAACAACATCTGGGACCAGATGTTGTGGTACAAAATGTGTCTTTAGCGGAGCATACGTCCGTCGTTCGGGACGCTCCGTTGTATAAGCAGTCCGCAGAGACTGTTAAGGCTTCCTCTTCTCATCAGCGCACACGACCGCACCTTGGCTGCGTGACCTCCGATATTTTGCCAGCTTCGCCGATGAAGGATTCTTCGGCGACCAGGTCACACCATCCGGCAGCCAGGGATTCGAGACCGATGGACTCCGGACGTTCGCATAGGAAAAGTATGCGGGAGCCATCTGATGCGGAGCTGCCCTCGGCGAAGCAGCGAAAGACTGCGCCTCCGCAGGTCTCGACGTCGGACATTCTTGTGCAGATAGCACAGCTTATCGCAGCATCCCAGCAGCCGACAGAAACGGTATCGGATCGAGAATTATCCGACGGCGCTGGGTCGGTACGCTCCGCCGAAGCATCGGGGGCGGACGACCGGGAACATCGGGAGGTCCGACCGGATGGTGAAAGGGATACGGATGAATTGGAGCTATTCCTTTCGGAACAACATAAAGCTGCCGTGGACTTCATCCGGCACTTTCTCCCTCAAGTTGTTCCGTCGGGCCAGACTGCTGCGCTTCCGGACAAGAGAATTATAGCGTCATTGGACTCTGAATTTTTTGAGCGGTTCAGGGACATCGCTCCCGAGTTTCCGTCGCAGTCCAATAATGTTGCAAGAACATTTGAATTATTGAACGACGCTATATTTAAACTTGCTTCCAGGACGGGGAAAGCAGGTTTCTTGTCCGCTAATACTCTTAACCTGCCTTTCATTAATGCAAGGAATAAATTCGACACGGCTGGACAGGGTATACCGAGAGTTCCTCTGCGTATGGACGACGAGGCAGAAGACTTAGAGCTATCATTACCGTCGTCAGCTTCTATTCCAACCGCGGTGTTGGAAACAGCTATTGCGTCTAACAGAGCCAATTTAGATGCCTTATCTTACGCAGATCACCTTACTAAGGCGTTATCACTGCGCCTTCAAGGGGAAGAGTTTCAGGATATACAATCCTCTTTAAGACTTCTTTCAAGGGCAGTAGCTTATTCCACGTGTAACTCCGCCCTTTCAGTGGCAAATCTGGAGTTGGTTAGACGTGACGCAGCCCTGGCTACATCCACACTAGTGGATTCTAAGGTGAAGAACTCTCTTAGAGTCGCTTCGGTCTCAGGAGAACTTCTCTTTGACGGCAAGCTTTCCGCTATTTATGATAAAATTAAAAAGAAAGCTAATGATTCTCTGTTGTTCAGATCCGCTCCTAAAAAGTCGGATACAGCAGACACGAATAAGACAGGCACTTCTGGGTCTAATGCGCCCAAGAGAGGTTCCTATAGAGGTTCCGGTGCGTCCTCTTGGTCTTATTCGAGAGACCGTCAGGATAGCGACTCTCGTTCGGGACGTCCTTCAGGCCGGGACAATCGGTCGGACGCCCCGAGGTCGACGAGGCGAGGTGCGGGTCGTGGAAGACGTGGTTTCTCCTACCGCAGGCCTCGCAGGTCCAGGAGGTGATGGCTTAAACCTCTATCGCGTTCCGGTTGGCGGAAGGTTGTCGAGTTTTTCACAAGAGTGGGCGTCGATTACGGACGACCCGTGGGTGAGAGGAGTGACTTCGGAAGGTCTAAAGATATCCTTCAAACGAAAGCCTCCATTAACTCGAAGTCCAAAGTGGACTCATCTTCCGTCAAATCCACAGAAAAGAGACGCTCTGTTATCAGAGGTGCAGTCTCTTTTAATGAAGAACGCGGTAGAGGTCGTAGAAAACCAGGAATCTCTGGGATTCTACAGCCATCTGTTTCTGGTTCCGAAACCAGACGGCTCGTTCCGTCCAGTCATAGATTTGAGCTGGATAAACAAGCTGATCGTCGCTCCGAAGTTTTATATGGAGACGATTCGATCGGTCAGAGCGAGTATTCGGGTGAACGATTATGCAACGAGCATAGATCTCAAAGATGCGTACTTTCACGTCATGGTACATCCGGCATTCCGAAAGTATCTACGCTTCGCAGTCCTAGGAGTGGTGTATCAGTTCCAGGCCATGTGCTTCGGATTGAATCTAGCACCCTGGGCTTTCACTCGGGTAATGAACTCGGTAATGATCTACTTCCGAGCTCATTCGTCTGCTGTAACGTCGGCCTACCTGGACGACATTCTTCAGAGGTACGGCAACGAGTTAACGCTTCAGAACGATGTTCAGAATCTTCTTCTATTGCTCCGACGTCTCGGTTTCATAGTAAACGAGGAGAAGTCGGATCTGGTGCCGTCCAAGTCATTCACTCATCTGGGAATGAGCTTCGAGACGCACAACAATCTCGTTCGTCTGCCGTTAACCAGAGCGAAATTAGTCAGTTGTTACGCTCGCTATTGTCTGCACGCAGACAAAGTCACGGCGAGAGAATTTATGAGACTGATAGGTCTGTGCGGAGCCGCCGCGGATCTCATTCCGATGGGGCGGCTACGCACACGTCCTCTTCAAATTTTCCTGACTCAGAATTGGAGTGTGAAAATTCATTCGCTCGATGTAGACGTTCTCTTGTCAGATCAAGTGAAACAAGAGATTCAGACTTGGGCAAACATTCAGTGGTTAACTCAAGGAGTTCCGCTGCAGTTGCCGGATCCGAGTTTTACCATTATGACGGATGCCAGTCAAACAGGTTGGGGTGCATCATTAATCCCAACGGATTCGAGATGCCAGGGTCTTTGGGATCCGCAATTCCTGTGCAAGCACATAAACATCAAGGAAATGATGTCAATTTGGCTTGCGTTACGTCACTGGATGGACATTATTCACGATGCTCATGTCCAAATCCTATCCGACAATACGACAGTAGTGGCGTATATACGGAATCAGGGAGGCACTCATTCAGTTCCGTTGTTCAATCTAACGGAAAGAATCCTTCTGTTTGCGTTAGAACATCCTGTTCTTCTTTCGGTCCGTCACATACCGGGTCGTCTGAATGTGCTAGCAGACTCCCTTTCACGAAAGGGTCGCTTGTTGCCGTCGGAGTGGACTCTCAACAAACAAGTATTCAATCAGATTTGCTACCAAGGGGAACGGCCAATGATAGACTTATTTGCGACACATCTCAACAATCAGTTGCAGACGTATGTGTCCCCGTGTCCGGATCCAAGAGCATTTGCAGTAGACGCTCTGTCGATCCCTTGGACGGAATGATAGGATATGCGTATCCTCCAGCGCCGTTAATTCAACAAGTATTGCTAAAGATAAAACAATCTCAATGCAAGATTCTGTTGGTAGCATCTCTGTCGCCACAGAGACCGTGGATAAATCTACTCAGGTGTCTGTTGTGGGACCTACCGCGGAAGCTTCCTCCACGAGAGGATCTTCTTTCGCAGGGGAAATCGCGCCAACTCCATCACAACCTGCAAGGTCTCAACCTTCACGTTTTTCCGTTGTGCGGTCCTTCTTGCATGGCAAGCACTTTACAGGACGAGCAGTGGACGCGATTTCTAACTGTAGGAGGACCTCCTCTTCGCTAAACTATGCGGCTAAGTGGAAGGTTTTTCGTCGTTGGTGTAGGGATCATTCTGTAGATATATTCGATCCCTCTATACCAGACATTGCAAACTTTCTAGTATACTTGTTTGACGAAATCAAACTGCAGCCTGTTACTATAAAGGGTTATAGATCTATGTTATCTGATACCTATGCACATCATGATAGTTTACAAATTGGATCTAATGTCTCATTATCGAAATTGGTTAGAAACTTTTCGATAAATAGACCCAGAACTCTTAGATTAATTCCTAAGTGGAATTTAGCTTGGGTTCTTCTTAAATTGAAGGAAAAGCCATTTGAACCTCTTGGGACAGTAGATTTCAAATTCTTATCTTATAAGACAGCTTTTCTCTTAGCTTTCTCTTCTGCCAGAAGAGTCAGTGAGCTTCATGCACTATCGGTGGATGATTCTCATTATCGTAGTGTTGGGAACACTATCACCTTCACTACTAATGTGGGTTTTTTAGCTAAGAATCAGGCTCCTAATAAATATCCGGAACCTATTGTTATTAAGGCTCTTCCGTCTTCAGACGGGCGTAGGCCTTTACTCTGTCCTGTTAGAGCACTACGTATCTATAAACAGAGATCTCAGTTCATCAGAAAGGGACGGAAACGTTTCTTTCTGTCTTTGATGCCTAATAGAAAGGACATTTCAGTCCATTCTATTGCTAGATGGATTCAGTTAACTATCCGTACTGCTTATGAAGATTTATCTTCTTCTCAGCAGTCTGTGCTTAAGATTTCTGCTCATGAAGTAAGAGCTCTTTCTACTTCCTGGGCTTATGCTAATAGTGTTGCTATTACAGATTTAATGAAGGCTGCTTATTGGTCTCAGCCATCCACATTTACGAATTTTTATCTCAGAAATATTGAGTCCATTTCTGGAGACCTGCATTGTTTAGGTCCGTTATCTGTTGCTCAGAATGTCGTCCACTAAACAGCTGCAACTATAGTTATGCAGGCTTTCTGTTCCGGCAAGGCAGTGACTCCGTCCGGCTGCCCTCTTCGCTCTGGGCTATTTGACCCAGGGCAAGGGGAAGGGGGGGGGGGGGGGGGGGGGGGGGCGGGTGTTCCCTTAGGTCACCTGCTTTATAGTGAAAAGCAAGGGAAAGCCTCCTCCAAGTCAGTACTTCTGAGTCGCTTCCGGGATGGTTTTAAAGTGTAATATTAATGTTTAATTTCATTCATGTCTTATTTTTAAAGTGTAGCTCGGTGTGAAGCATTTGTATATGTCAAGTGTCAAACGGGCTTTAATATTCAATACTCGGACACTTTTAAATGATTATAAAGAGTCTCAATTCTCTGGACTACTTTATTTATTGGCTTGCTTTAAAAATAATTAGTATAAGGGTTATACTGGATGTTAATAGAGAACATGAATGTTATTGTGCTCAATTATTAAGGGTAGTGTATCTTTCTAATTTAATATTAAATAAGAAAGATACATGTAAAGCCTAATACTCCTTTCTCCTTAAGGGGTTACCTCTTTACTATATAGTTGAGCTTATTGGATTTTCCTCTATGTCCTAGGCCCTCCAGCCTGTTTACTATTCAGCTAAGTCTGGGTCATTGGTACAGTATAAAAATGTTAAAAAATTTATAGTAATTTATATATTTTTTATACTTACCAATGACCCAGACGGGGATGGCCCTCCCTGGAGTTGGGAACTCTTGCCTCCCCGCTGAGTACATAGCGCTGACCAGGCACTGCCAGTAAGAATGATAATTGGCGCCAATTTCGGGACGACTGCGTCACTGCGCATGCGCAGTAGAGGCGTACTATGGAGGTCCTTTAGGACATGATTTCTTTTTGTTTTGGATGCAAATTTTGGGGATTGGGGGGCAAAATTTGTGTTTGGCCCTGGTTTTGTTGGAGTTAGCACCAGCTAAGTCTGGGTCATTGGTAAATATAAAAAATATATAAATTACTATAAATTTTTTAACTTTTTGTACAGAACTTCTGTATGAAAGTTCTGATTTGAATAAAGTTTTGTATAAAAGTTTAGTACTATGGGATACATCACATATAATACGGGTTTTTTTCTCGTGCGTAAATTATGCAAATTAGACTGACTTTGATTTATTAGCTCACCTGACTGAAAGTCAGGGTGAGCTTTTCTGATCACTTTTCGTCCGTCGTCCGTCGTCCGGCGTGAAGATGGTGTTTGGGTCTTTTTCTTCCAAACCACTGGCCGCATGTTAATGAAATTTCATGTGAGTAGGGGTTATATAGCGGCATTTTGATTTTTGGGCAAATTAGGTTTCGGCTCATATTAAGCAGAGGGGTGGGGCAAAAATGCTCCAATTCTTAAAAAATCTTCTTCTCAAGAACCAGCAATAGCAGAGACTTGATATTTGGTATGCAGCTTCCTTTTGAGGTGTAGACTCAAGTTTGTTCAAGAGAAGTTTGTAGGTCTATACTTGGCGATGTTATGGGAGGAGCAAAAATTTTGGCCCCACCCCAAATTTCTATTTTTTAAACCGAGAGGCCAATTTGAACCAAATTTTATGTGAGGGCTTATTGGGTCATAAGTACCTAATTTATGCAGAAATTTTTTTTCCTGTAGCCCCGTGGGAACCACAGGAGCTAAAAATAGAAAAAAATTAAAACGCCCATATCTCCAAAACTGCACTGCACCGAGAATTTTTATTTGGTGTGAAGCTTCCTTAGGACCAACAGAAAGAACTGGTAAAAAAAAATTGCCATCGGTTTTATCATAGGGTACAGTTTCGGGACTTTGAAAAAGTGCTGAGTCAGCACTTTTTAACACTGTAGGCAATGGGAAAAACATTAAAAAATCTTCTTCTCCAGATCCAGCAGGCAGAATCTTTTGATATTTGGTATGCAACATTGGAGGGTGGATCTGATTCAAGTTTGTTCAAATCCGCCCCCTGGGTTCATATTTGGGCTCAGTATAGGAGCCCGATTTCGAACTTAGTGCATTTCAGGCAAATTTCTTAAAAAATCTTCTTCTCCAGATCCAGCAGGCAGAATCTTTTGATATTTGGTATGCAACATTGTGGGGTGGATCTGATTCAAGTTTGTTCAAATTGGCCCCCTGGGTTTATATTTGGGCTCAGTATAGGAGCCCAAATTTGAACTTACTGCATTTCAGGTAAATTTCTTTGAAAATCTTCTTCTCCAGATCCAGCAGGCAGAATCTTTTGATATTTGGTATGCAACATTGTGGGGTGGATCTGATTCAAGTTTGTTCAAATCGGCCCCTTGGGTTTATATTTGGGCTCAGTATAGGAGCCCAAATTTGAACTTAGTGCATTTCAGGCAAATTTCTTTGAAAATCTTCTTCTCAAGATCCAGCAGGCAGAATCTTTTGATATTGGGTATGCAACATTGTGGGGTGGATCTGATTCTATTTTGTTCAAATCGGCTCCCTAGATTCATATTTGGGCTCACTATAGAAGCTCAAATTTGAACTTAGTGCATTTCAGGCAAATTTCTTCAAAAATCTTCTTCTCCAGATCCTGCAGGCAGAATCTTTTGATATTTGGTATGCAACATTGTGGGGTGGATCTGATTCCAGTTTGTTCAAATCAGCCACCTGGATTCATATTTGGGCTCACGATAGAAGCCCAAATTCGAACTTAGTGCATTTCAGGCAAATTTCTTTGAAAATCTTCTTCTCACGATCCAGCAGGCAGAATCTTGTGATATTTGGTATGCAGCATCCTTAGGGGGGTGAGATTCAAGTTTGTTCAAGCCATGTCCCTAGGTCCATATTTGGGCTCACTGTGGGAGCTTGAATTGTAACTTTGTTCGAAATGAGGAATTTTCTTAAAAAATCTTCTTCTTCAGATCCAGCAGTCCGAATGGTTTGATATGTGGTGAGTAGCATCCTTGGGGGGAGGGGGGGATTCAAGTGTGTTAAAGCCAAGTCCATGGGTCCATATGTGGGCTCCCTGTGGGAGCCCAAATTATAACTTAGTCAATATGAGGAATTTTTCTTTAAAAATCTTCTTCTTCAGATTCAGCAGTTGGAATGTTTTGATATTTGGCATGGAACAACCTTGGGGGCTGAGATTCAAGTTTGTTCAAGCCAAGTGGTTCATATTTGGGCTCACTATGGGAGCCTGAATGACAACTTAGTTCAAAATGAGGAATTTTCTTTAAAAATCTTTAGATCCAGCAGATGAATGCTTTTGATATTTTTTATGCAGCATCCTTAGGGGGGTAAGATTCAAGTTTGTTCAAGCCATGTCCCTAGGTCCATATTTGGGCTGATTGTGGGAGCTCGAATTGTAACGTGGTTCAAAATGAGGAATTTTCTTTAAAAATCTTCTTCTTCAGATCCAGCAGTCGGAATGTTTTGATATTTGGTGTGCAGAATCCTTAGGGGTGTGAGATTCAGGTTTGTTAAAGCCAAGTCCCTGGGTTCATATATGGGCTCCCTGTGGGAGCCCGAATTATGACTTAGTTCAGTATGAGGAATATTCTTTAAAAATCTTTTTTTAGATCCACTGGTCAGAATATTTGGATATTTGGTTTCAGCTTTTCTTAGGAGGAGCAGATGCAACTTGTGGAAATCAATTCTCTGGGTTGATATTTAGGCTACCATGTCAGGTGAGCGCCCTCAAGCCCCCTGGGGCCTCTTGTTTAGTGTTACTGTCAGAGCTGTAAGTGCCAAGCTGCTATGGCTCGGGCTAGAGGCCGTATTTATGAACCGATCTTTACGAAACTTCTTGAGTACCTTTGTTATGACCGTGGGACGAGAACGAGTGTTTTGGGGTGCGGTCCGAAATTCAAGATGGCTGCCAGCTGCCATTTTGTACCGACGATGCAGAAATCTGTTTTTTGTACAGAACTTCCATATGAAAGCTCTGATTTGAATAATTTTTTGTATGAATGTTTAGTACCATGGGATACATCACATATAATATGGGTTTTTTCTCGTACGTAAATTGTGCAAATTAGACTAATTTTGATGTTTTTTGGGGTTACTTTCAGCACTGTAAGTGCAAATGCCAATACGGCTCGGGCTACAAGCCGTATTTATGAACCGATCTTTACGAAACTTCTTGGGTACCTTTGGTATCACCGTGGGACGAGAACGAGTGTTTTTGGGTCCGGTCCGAAATTCAAGATGGCCGATGGCAGCCATTTTGTACAAAATTAGGTGCAATCAGATTTTTGCACAGAACTTCCATATGAAAGCCCTGATTTGAATAATTTTTTTGTGTGAATGTTTAGTACCATGGGATGCATCACATATAATACGGGTTTTTTTCTCGTGCAGAAATTATGCAAATTAGATGAACTTTGATTTTTTCAGTGCGACTTACACACAGTAAGTACACATGTCAATACGGCTCAGACTAGAGTCTGTATTTATGAACTGATCTTCACGAAATGTCTTGGGTACCTTTGTTATCACCTTGGGACAAGAACGAGTGTTTCTGGGTGCGGTCTAAAATTCAAGATGGCTGCCAGTGGCCATTTTGTACCGAAATTAGGTCTAATCAGTTTTTTGTACACAACTTCTATACAGCTCAGACTAGAGGCCATATTTATGAACCAATCTTTACGAAACTTCTTGGGTACCTTTGTTATCATCGTGGGATGAGAGCGAGTGTTTTTGGGTGTGGTCCGAAATTCAAGATGGCCACCAGCAGCCATTTTGTACCAAAATTAGTGCAATCAGTCTTTTGTATAGAACTTCTGTATGAAAGTTCTGATTTTAATAAATTTTTGTATGAATGTTTAGTAACATGGAATACATCACATATTGTAAGGGTTTTTTTTTCGTGCAGAAATTATGCAAATTAGATGAACTTTCATTTATTCAGTGCAACTTACACAATGTAAGCACACATGTCAATACGGCTCAGGGTAGAGGCTGTATTTATGAACCGATCTTCACAAAACTTCTTGGGTACCTTTGTTATCTCCTTAGGATGAGAATGAGTGTTTCTGGGTACGGTCCAAAATTCAAGATGGCTGCCAGTGGCCATTTTGTACCGAAATTAGGTCCAATCAGTTTTTTGTCACAAGTTCTATACAGCTCGTATTTATGAACTGATCTTCACAAAACTTCTTGAGTACTTTTGTTTTCACCTTGGGACAGGAACGAGTGTGTTTTGGGGTGCCTTTGTTATCACTGTGCTATGAGAACAAATATTTTGGGGTTCAGTCAGACCCACTCTGGGACTCAAAGATTTTTTCTAGTTCAGCATCTGACTGTCACCCACCTTTACAATACTTTACCTATACATTTGTTACAGGCAACGGTCAGTATTTATGTACAGACCGTTACAATACTTTATATGTACCTTTGTTATCAGGTCATTACCTAGATGTTTGTCATTGCTGTGTCACATACTATACATGTACATGTCTTTGTCTTGACAAGTTGAGCTACAGTGTCATTGACACTTTCATTGGGGTATGCAAGCAACTTGAAGTACCTGATAGAACAATAGACTAGGTGTTCAAGCCATGTCACTTGAATACATCTGATCCTCTAAGTCAATATTCATGCCCCAGCCATAACTCGGAAACAAATCAGACTACAATTATCAAACTCCATACCACTGTTCAGGACAGTCGTGTATAATAGTTGCCCCTGCTTCTTAAAGATCAAGGTCATATCTGACTTTCATGTGTTTGAGGTCACAAATTGTGTCTCGGGCATAACTCCAAAATTATTGAGGCTACAACCATCAAACTTCACACAAGTATAAAAGACAATGGGAGGATGTGTTACAGAACATTGCGGGGTCCATAACTTCAAGGTCAAGGCCACACTTAAAAACGGTCAATATTTGTGTCTCTGTCATAACTGTGAACAAATCAAAACTACTGTTATGAAACTTCATACAAATGTTAAGGACAGTCCTGTTTAATTGTAGCGTGCACATCTTCAAGGTCAAGGTCATTTTGGACTTTTTGATGTTTAAGGTTTTGAATATTTAAATTTTTTGCTTCATATACATAACGGATGACTGCCTCACTGAAATGTTCCTGTTGAATTAGTTCCAGCATGAAGTCATAAGCATTGTTTTGATTGAAAATTGTAAAAATAAAGTTTGTATGGCGAGGAGTGCTGGGCGATATCAGGTAAAATTCAAATCGCGGTTTTCCACAAAAATAATCACGATTAACGATATAATCACAATATTGTAAAGGTCTAGTGGAAGATATGGAACCATAATAATAAGTTAAGGTATTAGGCCCTACTGTTAGTGGACTAATTTTTGTAAGCAGATAGTAGTGCTAAGTACAGGATGACCTTTTTCAGGAGATAGAGAACCTATCACAAATTGTAAGTTTCTCAAACACTCAGCACAGGCATGCAGAACTAAAATTTAGAAAACTGTAAACTACTGTAGATAACATTTCAACTTCTCCCACACAGTGGGAGAAGTCGGAATGTTATCTACAGTAGTTTACAGTTTTCTCCAGTGGAAGATCGCTCCCGCTTTATTAATTCTAAGCGGCAGTTTTAGCATCGGCATTTTGAAAAAAGTTTCTAAGCAGATAAGTAATAGAATGTTGCAAACTCTTAATTCAGTAGACTGAATTACTCTCACATCTTAAGTTATTTCGCTATTTTTATACTGTACCAATGACCCAGACATAGCTGGTGCTAACTCTTAAAATATAGGGCCAAACACAAATTTTGCCCCCCAATCCCCAAAATTTGCATCTAAAACCAAAGAAAACATGTCCTGAATGGCCCTCCACACTTCACCTCTACTGCGCATGCGCAGTGTCAAGGACGTTCCGAAATTGGCGCCATTAATCATTCTAAGTTTGGCCCTTCATCAGTTAACATCTGACTGATCTTTGTGCTTGTAAATCTCAGTTTAAATGATGCCAGACACATAAATTTAAGTGAAATGGTGATTCTAAGGAGGATAGAGAAGGAGGAGAGGAAAAATGTGTGACAGAATATTATCAGGGCTGTAACTTAAATTTTTTTAATGAAATTATGTTAAGTTACCTATTTTCGAGGCAGCAGCCATTTTGTTGTCATTCTGGTTATTTAGTTACACTGATTTTTCAGTGTTTTCCTCTCTCCCTTTCCTTTAAGTCCCCTCTTGCTATTCTCCCATGCTTTTGGCATAGTTTCTGTAATTATTATTACTAAAATTTCTTGGGAGTTTTAGCTGAATAACAGAATGAATTCTGTTCTTTTCCCCATGTTTACGTCTTCACCTACGGGTGGTTAGGCGTTGTGTTCTGCATCTACCATCTGATGTTCTGCAGTTTCTTCCCTGGAAGTCTCTGTTTTGCATCAGATAGTGTATTTTTGGTAACTGATTTCGGGCCTGGGTGCCTGGAGTCTTATTTTAGTGTTTTTACACTCATTGTTTACATTTACAACAGCCCTCTGTGTGAGGGGGGGATTTCTTGAAAATAATATCTTGATGTTATTTTAATCATAACTAGATACATTATTATTGTTCGTAAGTGTTGAATAAATTGTTTAAAATATTTTTAAAATTTTTGTCCACACTTAGGCTTGGGATCCATTGGGGCTCAACGTTACTTTTCAGAAACTATTTTTTCTATGTTAATGGATCATATTATTATTATGTATTTTGATTGTCAGGGGTTGGTGCGAGTACCAGGACTTTGTTTTCTTTTCACATTGAAAGGATTTTGATCAATTGTAATAAGAGGAAGTCTTCCTCTGACTTTTATAATCATTCTATATGTGGTCAGTGTACTCGCATTAACTCCTGTTCTGTATCGTATGATTTCGATGACAACATGGGAAGCGTATGTCACGGTATGTTAGTGGGGAATTGGACATTCCGGTCCTTTCCCCGCCGGGTCACTCTGCTTTATCAATTTCTATTTCAGACGATCAAGATTAGGGTGATGTATCTATGATGTCTTCCAACAGTGTGCCTCAGTCGTCACAATTAATGAAGGGCTAGCGGAAAAGTGGTCATGTAAATACGCCAATTGCCTAAGAGGACCCTAGTAGGTTCGACGGCCTTTGACATCCGCTAGCTCGCCCGGTGTAGAGTCCATTCATCGAATGGTTCGGCAGCCGGGTTCGTCCGTTGCGGTCTAGAAGGAGTTTTGGGGTGATGCGAGCACTATAAATCAACCAAATGCACACCCAGTGACGGCGGATTAGAGGGAGAACGGAGGAAGCCTTTTAGTCCGGTTCATAGCTCGTTCTGGTCCATCCGGACGGCGAGCAAGAGAGGCCCCTCTCTCGTACAACAACATCTGGCCCCAGATGTTGTGGTACAAAATGTTTCGCATTCGGAGCATACGTCCGTCGCCCGGGACGCTCCGACATATAGTCAGTCCGGAGAGACTGTCAATAAGGCTTCCTCATTCTCATGGTAGCGCACACGACCGCTCTTGGCTACGTGACCTCGGATATCCAGTCAGCTTCGCCAGTCAGAGAATCATCGGCGACCAGGTCACACCATCCGGTAGCCAGGGACACGAGGCCTGCAGACTCCAGACGTTCGCATAGGAAAGTGTGCGGGAGTCAACGTACACGGAGCTTCCGGCGGCAGTGCATCGTAAGACCGCTACTGCACAGGCCTCGGGGACAGACGTGCTATCCTAAATAGCACAGCTTATCGCAGCATCCCAGCAACAACTGAATCTGTCGCATATGTTTTATCCGACGATGCTGGGTCGGGACGCTCCGCGGAAGCCGGTACGGACGTCCGAAAATTTCATCCGGTCCAACGGGATACCGAAAGGGATTCAGAGGATTTCGAGCTTTCCCTTTCGGAACAACATATGCTGTTGTGTATGTCATCTGACTTGATCTTCTACAGGTTCTTTCGTCGGACCAGAATGCTGCGATGTCGGATAAGAAACTGATAGCGTCGGTGGACTTAGAAATTTTTGGTTCGGTTCAGGGACTTCGTCCCTCAGTTCCGACATAGTCCAATAATGTCACACAAACTTTCGAATTATTGAACGACGCTATATATTTATTATTATATGCTTGCTATTACCAAGCATTTCTGGTTTCTTGTTCGCAAAGTTACGGAGATGTCTTTCAAAAGTGTGCCTCTGTCGTCATAGTTAATGAAGAGCTAGCGGCAATAAGTGCTCATGGAATATGTCTATCGCCTAAGAGGTCCCTTGTAGGATCGACGGAGTGACATTCGCTAGCTCACCCGGTGTAGCGTACATTCATCGAATGGTTCGGCTGCCGGGTTCGTCCGTTGCGGTCTAGGAAGGAGAGTTGGGTGATGCGAGCACAATGATTACTTTAGTACTCACCCAGTGACGGCGGATTGAGGACAGATCGGAGGAAGCCTGTTAGTCCGGTTCCTGGCTTGTCCAGGTCCGTCCGGGCTGTGAGCGAGAGAGGTCCCTCTCTCGTCCAACAACATAGGGGACCGCATGTTGTGGTTCAGATATTTTACATTCGGAGCATATGTCCGTCGCTCGGGACGCTCCGTTATATTGACAGTCCGAGAGACTGTCGATAATGCTTCCTCATCCTCACAGCAGGGCACACGACCACACATTGGCTACGTGACCTCGAGTATCCGATCAGTTTCGTCATTCAGTGATTCCACGGCGAACAGGTCACGCCATCCGGTAGCCAAGGGACACGAGGCCTATACACTCCGTTCGCTCGCATATTAGTAGTATGCACGGGGTAACGATCACGGAGCTTCCAACAGCAATGAATTGTAGGACCGCTTCTCCACAGGCCTCAGTGACGGACGTGCTATCCGAGTTAGCATAGTTTTTTCGCAGCATCCCAGCAATCGACAGTTTCTTAGTCGAATCAGGAATTATCTGACGGCGCTGGGTCAGTGCGGTCTGCGGTTGCATCAGGTACGGACGACCGAACGCTTTATAAGGTCCAACAGGATGGCGAAAGGGATTCGAAAGATTTCGAGTTTTCCCTTTCGTAGCATCGGAAGCTGCCATTCATATCTTCCGGCATTATCTTCCAGTGATTGTTATTTCGGACTACATTGCTGCGATGTTGGATAAGAGACTTATAGCATCATTGGACACAGAATTTTGGATCGGTTCAGAGACATTGTCCCTGACTTACCGACACAGTCCAATAATGTCATTAGAACATGTGTATTATTTATCGACGCTATATATACATATAAGCCTGCTACCAAGCCTGATAGTTTAGTTTCTTGTCCGCAATGCTCATTTCTGCCTTTTTATCTTTTATACGAATAATTTATTTTGGCAGAACAGGGCATACCGAGAGTTCATATGCGTCTAGACGGCGTGGTTAAAGACTGGAAATATTCTTTTTCGCCGTCTATGTCTTTTCCAACCACAATGTTGGAAACGACAATGATGTCTAATAGACTTAACTTAGACGCTTTATCATACGTAATCCACCTTACTGAGGCGTTATCATTACGTCTTCAAGAGAAAGAATTACAGGATATTATCCTCAATGTGATTTCTTTTGAGGGCAGTAGTTTGTTCACGTATAACTCCGCCCTTCAGTGGCTGATTGGAGTTGGTTAGATGTGACGCAGCCCTAGCTACATCCACGCGCGTGGATAGTAAGGTTAAGAACTCTCTCAGAGTCGCTTCGTTCTCGGAGAAGCTTCTCTTCGACGGCAACTTTTCAGCAATCCATGAATTGCTCGATTTACACGTTCTCTTGTCTATCTAGTGTTGCAAGAGATTCAGACTGGGGCAAACATTCGGTGGTTGACTCAGAGAGTGCCACTGCAGTTGCCGGATCCGAGTTTTATAATTATGACGGTTGCCAGTCAAACAGGTTGGGATATAATATTGATCCCAACGGATTCGAAGTGCCAGGGTCTTTGGGTTCCGCAGTCTCTAAGCAAGCACTTATCTTCCGCGGAATAATGTTTTTTTAGGCTTGCTTTATGTCATTGGATGAACATTATTCAGAAACGCATGTCCAAATCCTGTCCGTTAATTCGACAGTAGTGGCGTATCTCCAGAACCAGGGAGGCACTCATTCGTTTCCCTTATTCAATTTAATGGAAAGAATCCTTTTGTTTGTTATAGTACACCAAGTTCTGTTTCGGTCCGTCATATTCCGGGTCGTCTGATTGTTTTACCGGACTCCCGTTCACTTATGGGTCGCTTGTTGCCGTCAGAATGGACTTTCAACAAACAAGTATTCAATCAGATTTGCTATCAATGGGAGCGCCCAATGATAATTTATTTACGACATAACTTGCTTGTCAATTGCAGACGTATGTGTTTGCTTGTCCCGATCTCTGAGCTAATGTTGTTAACGCTCTATTGATCTAATAGGACGGAATGATAGGATATGCGTATCCTCCTGCGCTGTTGTTTCAGCAAGTATTGCTAGGATAAACAACCACAATACATTCTGTTGATAGCATCTCTGTCTTCACAGAGACCGTGGGTAAATTTACTCTGATGTCTACTGTGGGACTCAACGCGAAATCTTCCTCAATGAGAGGATCTTTTTTCGCTGGGTAAAATCGTGTCATCTTTATCACAACCCGCAAGGTCTCAACCTTCACGTATTCTGTTGTGTGGTCCTTATTGCATTGTAAGCATTGTACTGGACGAGCTTTGGACGCGATTTCTTACTATAGGAGAACCTCTTCTTCGCTATTCTATGCGGCTAAAGTGGAGGCTCTTCCGTCGTTGGTGTAGGGATCACTATGTTGATATTGTTGATCCCTCCATACTAGTCATTGCAACTTTTTAGTATACTTGTTTGACAAGATCTACTGCAGCCTGTTATTATTAAGGTTATAGGTTTATGTTACCTCATACCTATGCACTCTATGATAGTTTACAATTGAGTCTTATGTCTCTTTATCTAAGTCAGTTAGTAACTTTTTGATAAATAGACTTAGAATCATTAGATTAAATTCCTATATGGAATTTAACTTCGGTTCTTATTTAGTTAAGTAATCATTTGAGCCTCTGGAAACAGTAGTTTTCAAATTCTGACCTTTTAGACAGTAATTCTGTTGGCTTCTCTTTTACTGAAGAGTCAGTGAGTTTCATGCACTATCGGATGATTTTCACTTTCGTAGTTTCGGAATCACTACTTCCTTTACTATTTAGGTTGGATTTTTGCATAAGAGTTAGGCTCCTAATTAATATCCGGAACCTATTGTTATTAAGGTCCTTCCGTCTTCGTACGGGCATAGGCCTTTACTCTGTCCGGTTAGAGTTTATGTATTTATAAACAGATATCTGTTTATTACTACGGGCGTAAGCTTCTTCTGTCTTTGATGCCTAATAGAAGGACGTTACGCTCCATTCTATTGCTAATGGATTCAATTACTATCGATACTGCTTATGGTATATCTTTGACTCAGCAGTTGTGTTTGAGATTTCGGCTCATGAAGTAAGAGTTCTTCTACATCTTGGACTTACATTAATAGTGTCGCTATTTTAGATTTTTGAAGGCTGCTCATTGCGCTCAGCCATCCACATTCATGAATTTTTATCTCAGAAATATTGAGTCCATTTCTGGAGGCCTCTATTGTTAGGTCTATTATCTACTGCTCAGAATGTCATTCACTTAACAGTTGCTACTATAGCTAGGTAGGCTGTCTGTTTCGGCAGTGACTCCGTTCTGCTGCCCTCTTCGCTCTGGGCTATTTGACCCAGGGCAAGAAAAAGGGGGGGGGGGGGGAGGGTGTTCCCTTGGGTCACCTGTTTTACTATGAAAACAAGGGGATACCTCCTCCGGAGTTAGTAATTCTGAGCTGTTATTGGGATGGTTGTTTAGTGAGAAGTTTATGTTTTAAAAATTCATTCAAGTCTTAGTTTTTAAAGTATAGCTTTTGAATATAGCACGTGTCAACGGGCATGATTATACAATCCTCAGACACTTTTAAGGAGTATAAAGAGTCTCTATTCTCTAGACTTACTTTATTTATTGGCTTACTTTAAAAATTATTAGTATAAGGATTATACTAGATATTAATAGAGTACATGGATGTATGATGCTCAATTTTGGAAGGTGTTGTATCTTTCTAATTTATCATAAATAAGAAAGATACATGTAAGGCCTAATACTTCTTTTTCCCTAGAGGGGATGACTCTATTTTATATAATTGAGCGTATTCCATCTTGCTCTATGTCCTTGGCCCTCCAGCCTTTTTACTATTCAGCTATGTCTGGGTCATTGGTACAGTATAAAAATGTTAAAAAATTTATAGTAATTTATATATTTTTTATACTTACCAATGACCCAGACGGGGATGGCCCTCCCAGGAGTTGGGAACTCTTACCTCCCCGCTGAGTACATAGCGCTTACCAGGCACTGGTTATTTGATTAATGGCACCAATTTCGGAACGTCCTTGACACTGCGCATGCGCAGTAGAGGTGAAGTGTGGAGGGCCATTCAGGACATGTTTTCTTTGGTTTTAGATGCAAATTTTGGGGATTGGGGGGCAAAATTTGTGTTTGGCCCTATATTTTAAGAGTTAGCACCAGCTATGTCTGGGTCATTGGTAAGTATAAAAAATATATAAATTACTATAAATTTTTTAACTTTTTAGTTTTTCCACGATATTACTTGCGATATCTTTTTATAACCGGCTATACCTGATTAATCAGGAAACTGCCCAGCACTAATGGCGAGTTATGCTGAGCAGCTTTGGGTGATCTGTTTGGTAAGGGGTCAGACATGTTAACCTCCGGAATAATTTTTCAGGGAACCTGAGGGTGATTTTCAGGGAAATGGGATGGATTTCAGGGAAAAGTTCGTGCGCGGGCAAAATAAAAGAAAAAAACTTGTGAATTTTCAGCTCACGGACCACTATTAACACGAGGTTATATCCAGAACTAGTTGTCAACTATGCTGATGCATTTATGCTATGTTGAAAAATTTAAAAAATCATAAAATAACTGTTGATTTGACCCCCCCCCCCCCCCATATCCTCTTCTTCATGAGCCCCCCCCCCCCCCTCCCTCCCCACCCACCCACACTGTCCCACAGAGCACATCCACCTGTGGTTTGCTCTTATGAAAGTCTATTTAGCTAATAATTTCCCAAGTCTGGAAATGTTAAAAGGACAAGATGTCCTGATGTTCAGTTACTTCAAGAACATTAGTACTCAGAAAGTATCTTTATCAAACTTCATGCATGTGGGACGCTTATGCCCTAAACAAAAATTTTCTTTTCGTCATTGAAGCATTTTTGTTCCAATTGCATTCAAAATGTTCTGGTTACCGATGGCCTACAGTTAACAGTTCTGTAGTCAGCACAACAAAATAAATGTGGTGTTAGAAAAAAAGTCCATTGTGTTTAAATATGCTGTCATAATTTTTCGGCATCCTAAGTGACATTAACCTACTTTTAAGCTGTGCTAAATAGTTGATGTTTTCGTTTTGATTTTGGAAAAGGGATGAGAATTAAAGCTATTCTATGAAGGAATAAATAAATATATATAATATTTAATTCCTTTTCATATATTTTAATTTCCAAAAACTGCATTTAAATGAAGGTGGAGTTTTCAATTTTTTGAAAGTAAGTCACCTATTTTCACTTCGACACTCGCACATTTATCACAAATCTCCGAAGAAAAACCCCAGAATTTGGCAGAAATAAACATGAACACAGTTGAAATATATATCGTAAAATAGCCTTTTCTTAAATAAATTTAACTTAAATCCATATTTTACTGCTTCGTGAGTTTTTACCAGAGTTTGAAATGCATGTGATTTGACTCCAAACGTTTTTCATAAGTTACAACAGGAACGAAATATTTGACTGTTGTTTTCCGGGATTTTTGGTCCAAAGCTGATTCCCGTCCGGGAGGCCGGGAACTACACTGAAATTCCGGGATTTTCCCGGGCATTCCGGGAGAGTTAACATGTCTGTAAGGGGTTAATGAGATCCTTTTGCTGTTTATTCATTTGGCACCAAACAAAAATTCCAGTTGGTACCAAAAACTTTCAGGCAAGTGTGAATTCTGTATGTTCCCAAATATTTACACAACTTCCATTGTTCCATTGGTCTACAAACTGAAGATTACAATCTCACTGGAATTTGGTGACAGGAATATAGAAAAGAATACTTTTTGTTTCAGACTCTGATGAATATACCATTAACCCGTTTCTTAACTTTACAGTTAAATCTGGCCAACATTATTCAGAAAAATCTTCATTCAAATCTTAATGAGCTCATTCCAATGAAGGGGTCATAAGATTTATTTATTTACATGGGTTTATCAACACTTTTGATAGCCAGGGTCACCTCATGTCTGGTAGTTTTACAGGCGGAGGCAAAACAGAAACAAAGCAAACTGTCATCTGCAAAATGAGGTAGCCAGAGGGTGAATTTAGTGATGCCATCCTGCACAGCAGGGTAGCATCACTAAATTTACCCTCTTTGAACCACAAACTGAATCAGGTTCTCAAAACTAAACAAAAAGAGGTACCCAGAGGATTTATTGACCCACTATATGGGATAGCATCATCAAATTCACCCTCTGGGGACCTCATTCTGCAAATGTCAGACTGCTTATTTTCAGGCCTGGCTGGAGGAAACTAGAGGACCCAGAGAGAACTACCGAGCAACATCAAGCAACTGTTAGACTCCTCAATGTACAAAATCCACACAAGCAGGATTAGCATTGGATGAAGACAAGTGCACCATTGACGAGCAGTATGCATTTGTACACTGTGCCACAGTGCCCGTATCATGGGTAGGGTTAAGTGCCTGGTCATAAGATATGTTTCTGAACGCCAAAAAATGAAAAATTTCATGGTTATCATGGGTAGGGTTAAGTGCCTGGTCATAAGATATGTTTCTGAACGCCAAAAAATGAAAAATTTCATGGTTATCAAAAGAAAATTACAAGCGTCATTTTTTATTCAGGATAGGTAAAGGTTGAAACCTTATTTTGTCCATTCCATGCTGTATTTACAGTGGAACCCTGTTAACTGAATAGCCACTTTACCAGTGTAACTTATTCAATTAACAGAAGTATTCAATTAACAGGGATTGTTTCACTTCAATGTATTCTGGAGATAAACTTAGCATTTATTCTATTATATCTTGTTTGACAGAGCTCCATGAGCTCTGTCAAACAAGATTAATAGATTAAATGCCTGTATTGGTTGTACTGAGACCAAATTGGTCTATAAACAAAGGAAAACTGTGGAGTGTCAGTGTAATTTCACGACAGGATACGAGATTTTTTATTCAGTTAACAGGAGTTACTCTATTACCTATATTCAATTAACAGGTCAAATTTGTACTGGAGGTATGGTAAATGGTTTTGTGTTTGGAAATTATATTCAATTAACAGGTTTATTCAGTTAAGAGATATCCAATTAAGTGGGCTCCACTGTACAACTCTTATTTCTTTGTTTCTTTTCAGGACATTCTTATGAAATGTTGGTCTTATAAACCAGAAGATCGACCAGAGTTTAACAAATTATTGAAAGTTCTAGAAAAATTACCAAAGAAACGACTCATTCGCAGTCCATCTCATCCGGTTCATTTGTCAAGAAGTGCAGAATCTGTCTTTCAGACATGACAAATAGTATTTGTTATAATATCATTGTTATTTGTTATTTATTTATTGTTTTTCTTCCAAAGAATTCACACACAAACATTTCCTCTCTTGCTTAGGCAATTTAGTATGATTCATCTAGTTGTTGTGGTTTTTTCTTCATTTCCTTCAGACACTGTACAAGTCCCATCGTTTTTCTCAAATTGACTCCAAGTCACATTGTAAGCCAGTAGACATTGCAGCTGGGAGAATAATCAGTTATTTTGTCATGACATTTTAATGATCAGTGATTTTTTGTTGTTGTACACTTCACTACTAGTAGACATCTTTTGAACTTTTCACAAATCCAAATTTCAATGATTAAAAAGTATTACTTACAACCCTAAAGGATCTTGACAATTTTCAGAATTTCTCACCAATTCACAGCCTGTAAATTTCGTGGCCTTGTAGTGGCTTCCTTACACAGGGCTGGGGAGAGGAAATTCGGGTCCATGCTTTATTTCTGTGATGGGCCCCCTTTCGAAAAGTGTCAGGATACTGTTGCAGGAGGGTACCTGCCACAAGTGCTGAAGGCACAAGAGATAATAGGGGGTTTGGGGGTTCTTCCCACAAGAAAATTTTGAAATCAGTTATTAAATGAAGGCTTCTGGCAGCTTTTGGGATGAAAAAATCAATTTATTTTTAGCTGTATGTTTCAAATTTGTAAGTATCTAGTGACCTGTAGTTATAGCTTTTGACTGCACAATTCTTGAAGTGATAGATTTATTATGTCAAGTTGATTTAGTAAAGTTATCACTTCACGAGTCATGCAGTCCAAAATTACAACCATTGTTCAAGTGCAGAGATCCATTTGTGATACAGCCCCCTTCTTAACCCTTTACCCAATGAATCGCCTGCATCCGCTCACGTAATATGCAGATTCAGCAGCTGAAAAAATATTATTTTTCAAGAAATTTCAGCAAAAGCATAGCATATCATGTGACCCCTCTTTGGAACGAGCTCGTCAAGCGCATTCCAATGAGGGGTCACATGATATGGTTTTGTTGAAATTCCTCGAAAAAAATTAAAAAATGATATTTTAATTAATAAATTTTGATACCGTCTGTATTGGGTAAAGGGTTAACTGTTGACACAGAAGTCAGAACTTTGGAGGCCCAGGCTTGACCCAAGAATCCTGGATCCCTGGGCCAACCCTGGGTCCACCAAAGTTTCAGGTGTGTGGGTTACCCCAGGCCCCCCACCCTCTTCCCGGCCATGACCCTACACAGAACATAATGTTGTGTGAATGCATTAGTCAATAACACACAAGTGGGCAAAAAGATAGAATGGAATGAGACATGCAGTCTCGAGTTCTTTCCTTTTGCGATGTCAAGTGTGTCATATTGCTGAGCACATTCACACATTGCGGTGTTCTGAGTTTGTTATACACCTCTATGATAAGTATCATTTTCTAAATTCATTGGGAAAAGATCTGTCTTATTTATAGAATTTGACAGTACTGACATCTGAAAAACAAAAACTCAAGTTTGATTGGCAAACATGTGTGGACAGACCGACACGTAAACAGAATAAGATGAATGAAAATCATGTCCAGATAGGTTATTTGTTTTTATTACTTTCCAAAGTGTGATTTAATGGGATTTCCGGGTTTGATTATAAACGATAACTTCACAAGTGAATTATGCAATCAACAATTGGGTCATGTATCTGTGCGCACAAACGAAGATGCTTTGTCGTGGGTGTAATGGGGACTTCATTGTTTTTTTTTAACCCTTTACCTAACATGAAAAGCAGTCGACACTTGCAAAAAAAATTCTTGAATAACTATTATTTTCATTTTTAGTCTCAAAAACATAGGTTATGACCCCTCATTGGAACGAGCTTGTTCCAATGAATGGTCAGACCCTATGTTTTAGAGACAAAAAATGAAAAAATAATGAAAATTAATTGGCGATTTTTTAGAATAGCTCTGACTGGTTTTGGCTGTTACGTTAGGTAAAAGGTTAAATAATATAATTCTCGTTAATAATGAAAAGTAATAAACAGAGTAATCGCTTGACTGGACTGGTTACGTGAAATAATTCATTCGAGGCAAGGGACTATATTGTAAAACACTCGTCCCTCAGCTCTCATGAATTATTTCACGTACGGTAACCAGTCCAGTCAAGCGATTACTCTCTATGTATTTTTAAGAAATTAGCTGCTGTTTTCTGAGAGAAATTTGCTTCAAAGTCCAAAC
Organism: Pictodentalium vernedei; assembly: GCA_031216915.1. NCBI lineage: Eukaryota > Metazoa > Mollusca > Scaphopoda > Dentaliida > Dentaliidae > Pictodentalium > Pictodentalium vernedei. The sequence continues at coordinate 473,339,351 of CM062294.1, read as the reverse complement.
TTGAGTGCTGTAAAATCGTTCCCCATTTAAAGAATAAGTTTAATTTTGAACGATTTGAACAAAAAGAAACATTTTCCAATTGTCATTCAATTTATCGGTTGTTACAGCAGTTTTTGATTTGATCTTGGTCAGAATGAAACATTTTGATTGCTAGATTATGAAAATGGATGGGGTTTAGTTCTTTTGATGGATCCATGGCATCAAGTGGAAAAATGGTCTGTCAAGGGAAATCTGTACAGAACATATGTTCTGTACAGATTTCAAAATATGGAACTGTGGGAAAAGAAATCGGAATGTAATAAATGCACAGAATGGATTAATCGATACGGAATGAGTTCCATTGCGAAAGGATAGAACGAGAGACCACAGGCCTCGAGTTTTATCCTTCCGTGATGGCACTAGTGCCAAATCGATTAACCCATTCACACATCATGCATGTCGTTCTGTGTTTATTACATGCCTTCACGTCAATAAAAAGAATTATTAGAAGGACACTCCGCAATTCATTTGATAACTATCAACGAAAAGTCACATTTTATTGCCAAACAGATTTGCGAGGGGAACCTGTGTTACTATTTCATCCCCTGAGTTCCTAATGTGTTCAGTGTGCCTACTAGCACATAGAACACATTGGAATTCAGGGGACGATTTTCAGCTATCACTAGCGATTCAAATTTTAATTGCGTTTTACAGTTTTAATCCTCTGCCAAAATTTTAACAGGTCAGGATACACAAACAACGACACGCACATGTGAATGGGTTACACGATATGGCACAAGTGCCAGCACGGAAGGATAGAATGAGAGGCCGCAGGTCTCGAGTTTTATCCTTCCACGGTGGCACAAGTGCCTTATTGATTAATCCATTCACACATGCATGTCATTCGTGTTTATTACATGTCTGAAAAAAAAATTATTAGAAGGACACTCAGCAATTCCTTTGACAGCTATCAACAAAAAGAACACATTTTACCGCTAACCAATTTTGTGAGGGGAACCCGTGTTACTAATTCGCCTAAAGGCACATAGAAAACATTGGACCTCAGGGGATGATTTTCAGCTATCGCTAGTGATTCAAATTTTAATTGCGTTTGATTTGTAGAAAATTTTAGTGAAATTTCTCTTCTATTTAAAAATAGTCTGTCAACGATTTGCGTTCCGCACATATGTGCGAATCAGATTTTCATTTTCCGCATGGTTTTAGTGTTCCTGTAGATGGGGATTACATAGAACAGGCATATAATAAAGTCTAGTATTGGCTTCCAGTTTTAGGCAGCCACAATTTGACAAGAAAACACGGAGGCCTTTAGGTTGTTCCAACTTTGGGCATTGCAGACTTGACAAGTCAGTTTCAGCCTTGTCTGAGAAAACTGTTGTAATATTGAATCTGTGAAATGCCAAATATTTGTCTTTTCATGGCTTTTTGGTCTCTTTATGGGCCTGATTCCATCTTTGATTACTTTTTACTGCAACAGAACAGATACCCAAGCATACATCTGAAGTTCCTCTGAAATTTTTAGACCAAGACTTTAGCAGTTCGCAGTTTTTTATTTTCCACTAATTTAACGGTTAAAAACAGCCAGTTCTAATCACAAAAATTGTCAACAACTAATGACCCCCTCATTGGAATGACCTCATTGAGCATGTTCCAATGAGCGGTCATAAGCTATGTTTTATGGAAAAAAAAGAAAATTTGTAGTTACTAACACCATTTTTTTTACAATTCTCATTTGCTATTGGAGTTGGGTAAAGCGTTACATCCGAACTTTGTGAGCAGAAACAAGAACAAAAATATTACATAACATCCATCAAACTACCAGGAAATGAAACTATAGATTTGTCATGATGATTGATATCGAGAAATATTTTAGCTTTGTTGCATTATATTATAAGGTAGTGTCCGATAAAGTCAGCTTTTGCTTGTTTGACAGAGTTTGTTCCAATGATGGGGTAATTAGCAATGTTTTCGAGACAACAAATAAATTTTTCAGTGCTAGCCGTGCTAGGTAATGAGTTAATGTTATATTTGTTCTGGCACTAATCCATTACCTGATATTTGATAGTGCGGTGACTGAGTGTTTAGAGCAGTGGACTTTAAACTGAAAAGGCAAAGGTTCGATCCTGAACAGCGGTAACTATGTTGTATTCCTGAGCAAGACCCTAAATCCTGATTACCCATATCGGGCACATACAGTTAAAACTAGAAGTCCTGTCATGAACTGTGCGCTTAACTAAGCTTAATTGCATGTAGGAATTGCGTGCAATTGCCATATGGAATGACATCCAAAGCATGGCAGGTTTTCCTGGTTACTCATAGCAAACACAGGCAATGTTTCTGCCAATGGACCTCCAGGTTACCCGGAGGGGCATTGGCTGAAACATTGCTTGTGTATAGGGCATATGTACAGAATTTGATGGCCTTACTATGGTCATAACGCGTAGATTAACGCGCAGATCGACATGCTATTTGTGCATGACGGGACTTCTAGTTTTAACTGTAGTTAGTGTGTCCTAAAGTGTACTGCACATCAATGGAGCTCTTGCCTTTAACCATTGCAAACTTTGCTTGTGCAGAATTAGTAAATTGGAGAGAACGCCAGTTGCTCACCTCAGCTCGGTGGTCCAGTCTGGGTACTCTAGCTTCCTCCACCTGTAAAAGTGACACTGGCTGTTAAAAGTGTCATTAAACCACAACAGATAAACCAACAAACAAACCTTATGCTTAGGAAAGATTTTACCTGTTCCTTGTCTACTGGTAAAAGAAGTCCCACTGAACTGAACATAAATTTTATACCATGATACCTATTCTACTGGGGGTGCGGTGGCTCAGTACGTAGAGGTGCAGGCTGCAAGCCGAGAGGTCCTCTGTTCGACTTCCACCTGCGGCAACCGCATTGTGTCCCTGGGCAAGACACTTCACCACCATTGCCCACTTGGGGGCATGATGGCGTTGTCTTCTAAGGCATACTGCATGTCGATGGTGAAACTGTCTTCAGCCAATGCTAACCCTGCTTGTGTGGAGTTAGTATGTTGGGGAGCTGACAGTTGCTCGGTGGTTCTCTCTGGGTACTCCGGCTTCCTCCACCCGTAAAACTGTCAGGGTCATAATTAGCCATTGTGCAGAAATGTATGACCTTAAATGCCAATAAATAAATAAATAAATACCTATTCTACTATATATAAAAAGCCTATGACATAAATTTTAGTTTGACACACCAATCGTGGTGAACACTCCAGCAATGGGATTTCAATAGTTAAAATTGACACCTACAGTGTAACTGCAGCCAAGCTAACGTTTGGTGACCTCGATCTGAATGCAAACTTGTCTAAATTTATCGCTTGTCACCTTGTGAAGAGTGAAATGAAAGTGGCAATTATTTATTACGTTTTAATGGAGTTTACCTCAGAAGGTCCCAAAAATTAACAGACAGGCGTTGTCTCATGTTAATAAAGCATCCATAACTCGAGATAGTATGTTATTATGTTATTAAGATGAAAAATGACCCGTGATTTGTGCATTTCTTTTTCCATTTCGTATAAGTACCGCCCACCAGTTCTCATGTAAACAAAAACAGATTCGCACATATGTACGTCTGCTGCTCAGTAAAATCAAGAAAAAATAATAGCAACTCTTAATAATCTGGCGATCATGGTATACATAAAATATACCCAAAGTAGCTTGGTGTACCAAATGTTCACTCGTGGTGAACGTTTGGTACACCAAGCTATTATGGGTATATTCTATATGTATCTTAAAGAAATTTATGGAAAAAATATAGAACTTTATAAATGCTTCAAAACTACAGTTTGGTATGAAAGTTGTAAATGTGTAAAGTATGTGAATGAGGTTCAGAAATTTTATATTTGAAACGTCACAAATTTGGGAATCTTTTTATCACTTAATGCTAAATTTAATCAAATAAATGCTTTAACACAAACAGAGAAGATTAATGCAATTCTTCTTCAAAAATCAACTCACTCAAACAATATTACCACCTTCAGCAATGATGTAAGTAGGAAAAATAGTCTCCCTGTTTTTATCCCCCCCCCCCAAAAAAAAAAAAAATTGGGGGGCATATAGTGTTTGTCATTTCTGTTCGTTCATCTGCCCATCCATCTGTCTGTCTGTCAGTCAGGAAGATTTTTGTGTCTGCTCCATAACTCTGAGATGCTTTGTTGGATTTTGTTGAAACTTAGCATACATGTTGCTTATTGGAAGCCGATGTGTCACGCACAAAATTGTTTTTTTGTTTGATGGAGGTCAGGGGGGCGTGGTGACTCGGTAGAGGTGCAGGCTGCAAGCCGAGAGGTCCTCGGTTCGAATCCCACCTGCGGCAAACGCGTTGTGTCCTTGGGCAAGACACTTAACCCCCATTGTCCATGTGGGGGCACGGTGACGCTGTGCACTAAGGCGTACTGCACGTCGCTGGTGCACCTGTCTTCAACCAATGCTAACCCTTCTTGTGTGAAGTTAGTATGTTGGGGAGCTGACAGTTGCTCGGTGGTTCTCTCAGGGTACTCCGGCCTCCTCCACCTGTAAAACTGTCATAGTCATGATTAGCCATTGTGCAGAAATATGTGATCTTAAAACACCAATAAATACATAAATAATAATAAGATGGAGGTCAAGGTCACAGATCAGGAGCATCCCTGGCTGTGCGCTCACTGTTAGTCTTGTGCATTGTTAACCCTTAAATACTCAGATTAATTCTACAATAAAAACAACTGATACATGTGCACAGCTGCAGATGACTTAATAGTATTTTTTTTTTGTATAAGGGTTTAACGACACATTAACAGGCAGGGTCATATCATGTCGGTGACAGTTTTATGGGTGGAGGAAGGTGGAGTACCCAGAGAGAACCACCGAGCAACGACAAGCAGCTGTCAGCTCTCCAACATCGTAACTCTGAACTCTGCACCGTGGCACAGGCAGGGTTAGATTGGTTGAAGACATGCACACCTTCGATGTGCAGTACGCCTTAGTACACAGCGTCATCGTGCCCCCATGTAGGCAATAGGGGTTAAGTGCCTTGCCCAAGGACACACCGTAGGAGCACGAATCAGTCACTGAAATGGTCACCCATCCAACTACCAACCGTGCTCGACATTGCTTAACTTTGGTGATCTGACGAGAATCGGTTACCCCGACGCCACTAAGAGTGGTTCGATCCATGTACTCCAACTTCCTCCACATGTAAAACTGTCCCACATAATGTGACCTTGGCTGTTGAAAGTGTTGTTAAACCCCAATAAAACAAAAGAAAATCATCATTGTAAAGTCGATCATTGTTCTGAATGCGTTAACAAATGAATACTGCAGGATTAATATGGGTCATGGAATCCTAGAAAAGCCATGGAGGAGGGAAATATTTTTTCCACCCCAGGATGTTTTGGAAAAATGGAAGGGGGGAGGGGGGCAAGGGTTGATGTAGTCTGGAAAAGTCTTGAAAATTTGTTGTGTAATGATGCAGTACACAACTTCCCCTCAAAATCACATTTAAATATCCCAAAAAAGAGAGGGTGGTGGTCGTACTAACGAGATAAGGTTCATGGAAATTGTTTTGGAGAAGTCATGGAATTTGATTCTCAAAAAAGTGTGCGAACCCTGATACTAAATGTCATTCAAGTAGAGATTATTGAATTTTGGTCCAAGGTTGAGAAATGTAGGGATGAAAAATTGTTCACCTTGTTTCTTTTAATGTGAACGATCAGCAAACGAAATGCTCTTTTGTCCAATTTGTACAGCCCTATAGGGTTTAGCACTTAATCAGTTAATCATTTAACAGGGTGGGGGTGGTGGCATTGCTGTAACCGGTTCTTGTCAGATCCCTAAGTTTAGCAAAATTGAGCCCAGTTAGTCCTTGGATGGGTGACTGTCCGAGCGATCGATTCGGACTCCTGTGTTGTGTCCTTGGGGAGGCACTTAACCCTGAATGTCCACATGGAGGCATGGCGATGCCGTGCCCTAAGACGTTCTGCATGTCGATGGTGCTCATGTCTTCAACCGATCTAACCCTGCCTGTGCTGCAGTGCGGAGTTGCGATGTTGGGGAACTGGCAGCTGCTCATCGTTGCTCGGTGGTTCTCTCTGGGTGCTCCGGCTTCCTCCACCTGTAAAACTGTCACCGACATGATATGACCTTGGCTGTTAAAATGTGGGTAAACCGTAATAAATAATACTAATAATAATCATTTAACCCCCTTCACTCTATTGTCAAAATACCAAAATTTCAGGAAGTTGTTTCTTCCCATAATGCATCTAGAAATTTAACCAATTCAATCTCGTTTGACAGAGCTCAATGAGCTCTGTCAAACAAGATTGAATTGGTTAAATTTCTAGTTGCATTATGGGAAATTTTTTCCGCCTGAAATTTAGATATTTTGACATCAGTGTGCAGGGGGTTAACACAACAAATTGCAAATCATATTTTAGTATTTTTCACCTTTTTGCCTCAAAAACATTGCTTATGACCCCAAACCTAAGGTAGTATAGCAGTGCATGTCTGCAGTAGAAGACATATTTTGTATTATTATCAGAAATGGGCCAGTAATGATTATTACATCCTCAGGAAGTGTTAATGTGATTTTCTACTGCATAAGGTTGTCAATAATAATGAGAAAAAGAGCAAGTGTTACAAATTGTGGAAACGTCAGAAAGTACCTGTGATGGTGTTTGTTTGATACTGAAAATTTTCTGGGTTGTTGTGGAAAATAAACCAGGGATAATTTTTGTGAACCTCAGGAAGAAGAGAGGATCCTACTTAACCCTAAGAGTCTGGCAATTTTTATATATTTTTACTATTCTTTGAAAGTCTACCTCCAGTCGCTTTGCAGTTGTTTCTAGTCAAGTCTTGGCTGCCTACATACGTAGCCAAGACTTGCCTAGAAACAACTGACAGGGTACTAAGAAAACAAGTTTTGAGTTTACCCAAACAATGCATGTTGGGACACCTGTTCCTTTTGCATTAAAAAGTTATCAAAGTCGGAATTAGGCCCTAAGGGTTAACTCTTTAACCAATGCGCACAATAACAAAATATAATATTTTAAATATTTTTCAAATCTTTCAAAGCATTTCATCAAAACCCTATCATGTGACCCTGCATTTAAACAAGCTAAATCAGCTTGTTCCATTGAGGGAGTCACATGATTTGGTTTTGCTGACATTTATTGAAATTTGTTTTTTTCCAACTACTCCCTTTGTGTATTATGCAGGCAGATGCGGCTGATTCATTAGGTGAAGGGTTAATTGGATATTTCTTATTTCACTGACCCTGTTAATTGCATATAATACCAAACTATTTACCATATATTTAGCAAAAAATGTCATGTTAATTGCATGTAAGAGAATAAACACCTGTTAAGTCTCCATACAACCATGAACTGCCACTTTTGTAGTCTTTGAAAAAGCTGTCCAATGTGCATTCTTCAAGAACTTTTCTGTTACTCTGCACTTATCTTGACAATGTTTTTACATCATTGGTACTGCCTATACAGGTAGCCAACAATAATGTAGAAACGCTGTTAAGTCATCTGCAGCTGATAATAAGTATATATACTGTAGTTAGGTCTAAAAAAGTTAGAATTCTGTTTCTCAGGCCCTCCCGCACGGTCCTTTTGGCTGCCTCATGCTCTTTTTTTATAACAAATGCAAACTTAAAAAAATAAAAGTTAAATGGTTTATGTCGAATATTTTACCAAAGTTAATAAAATTGATACATTTGTCCCTGGAGTACAAGAAGGCTTTGCAATGCTTTAGCATTGCAAAGCCTTCTTGTACTCAAAGGACAAAATACGCCACTACCTATGCTATTCTGTAGATTATGAGACCGAAAACATAAAACAAACCTAGAACATGAACACTTGATGGCAAAGAAATAATTACAAAATTAAAAAATAAAATAAAAACTGCTGAAAAATGGCCTGATAAACAGAAGATCTATTTTGTGGGATGTACTATTGCAAATTTTATCTGAGAATATAAGGATTAATTGAATAAAAATTGAGATCTATTTAAGACTTACTTGACAAACAATAACTAACTGAATTCCATGGTTCTATTATGCATTGTTTGACAGAGCTCTATGGATGTTGTCAAACAAGATATTCTAGAATACAATGGGATCGCGGTGGCTCAGTTGGTAGAGGTGCAGGCTGCAAGCTGAGAGGTCCTCGGTTTGAATCCCACCTGCGGCAACCACGTTGTGTCCTTGGGCAAGACACTTCATCTCCATTGCCCACGTGGGGACACTGTGACGCTGTACACTAAGGCGTACTGCACGTCGATGGTGCACTTGTCTTCAACCAATGCTAACCCTGCTTGTGTGGAGTTAGTATGTTGGGGAGCTGACAGTTGCTTGCTCAGTGTTTCTCTCCGGGTACTCTGGCTTCCTCCACCCATAAAACTGTCACGGTCATGATTAACCATTGTGCATAAATATGTGACCTTAAACACCAATAAATAAATATAAATATGACTCTTTAAGGCCCATTTCTGACTTTTATGACATCTGAACAGGTGTCCTTGACATGCCATCATGAGGTGGTCCTGTTGACAACAGACAAATTAGGTAGGCAGTGGTTTGTAGTGAAGTCTTGGCTGTCTGTTAAGGCAGCCAAGATTTGACTAGAAATCACTGTTCAGCCACATGACGTGTAGAGGCTGTGGGCTGGTGATAATTCAGGACTCTTGTCTAGGCCCTTAAGGGTTAAGAGTTAACATATTTGAAATTAACAGGTAAAATTTGTACTGAAGGTATGGTAATTGGTTTGTTTTTGGAAGTTATATACAATTAACAGGGTTATTCCGTTAAAATATATCCAATTAAGTGGACCCCACCGTATGAACTGTTAGCAGCTTTGTGCATAACAGTTGTGCTGGTCTGCTAGATAAAAAATGTTTTTCACTCTTAATTGAATATTATTTGCCAATTTCTGTTATGTAATATATCAGTCAGTATTTATCTGTTCTCAAAAGCATTTGTATAGCGGTTAGGATTTCATCCAGGAACAATTATGACATCCGTCGAAAGCACCCTGTTGTGTGTTTTCTTAAAACATTTGTTCTATACTATTTATAGAATGTTAACAGTTGCATGCTTGGAAACCCCAAGAAGCTCTTCAGCTCTTCATGTCTGTTGAAGATGTTTTGTGCTTTTCAAGGAATGTGAACTAAAAACAACTGTGCCTCTGTGGGAACCTCAGGATGTACAGAAGTGTTAATTGATTGCCAAACTTTTTCTCATCATTATTTATAAAAATTGGCTCAGTTACAATCTAAATTTATCTGCTGAATATTTTTAAAACCATTTTCATCAATATGTTCATCCACATGGGGGCACGGTGGGGCTGTGTACTAAGGCATACTGCACGTCGATGGTGCACTTGTCTTCAACTAATGCTAACCCTTCCCCACGGGAACCCCGTGAAGTGAAGCAGTGCCTGTTCACTGCAGTAAACATGCTCTGTTTTACTGGTAAAATAGGACCCAGTCACCAGTGCTTGGGAGGTGCAAACCCTCTCTAAAATGGGCAACATGGCTTATTAACGCTCACCCCTGGTCTTGAGTTGATACTCGTGTTGTGGTCATGATTAGCCATTGTGCAAAAATATGTGACCTTAAACACCAATAAATAAATAAATAATGCTAACCCTGCTTGTGTAGAGTTAGTGTATTGGGGAGTCTGACAGTTGCTTGCCACTGCTTGGTGGTTCTCTCCAGATACTCTGGCTTCCTTCACCCGTAAAACTGTCCTATAATAAGGCAACCCTGGTTGTCGAAAGTGTCATTAAATCCCAATAAATAAATAAATATATTCATTGTTGCTGTTTGGCAGCCATGACTAGAATAAATAAACATATTGCTATAAATAGAAGTGGCACTCTTAACATTAACAATGATTTCTGTACCAGATTCTATTAAACTTTTTATCCAATCAAGTCATGGCTGTAGCAAAACAGTGAGAATTTGATTTTGGTGCGCGGACATTTCCCCATCTGGACATTTCACCATCAGACAATTCCCCATCCGGACATTTCCCCATCGAGGGCGGACATTTCCCCATCAGCATTCCCCCATCGGAGGCGGACATTTCCCGATCAGAGGTGGACATTTTCCCATCGGATATTAACACCTTTCCCCTTCGAGGGCGGACATTTCCCCGTCAGACATTACCCATCGGAGGTGGACATTTCCCCTTTGGGCATTACCCCATGTCCAATGTAGCTGACAGCTTCCACATGTCAATGAGTGACAAGAAACTCTTAAAAAGCTTTCATTTTTTATTCTTTTATAACTCAAAAAAACAACATCTCTGCTTATAGTATAGGCATTTGCACATTTTAGCACAATCTGAATTTCACAATCTGAAAACACAACATCAATAATAAAAAACAAGAATTTTTATCTGGTTACAAGTGTATGTATATAAATATGTTTGCTTACAAATCTCTTACACATGCTTCTTGTTGAGTTGTTTGATAAACACTGATGCATTCATTGACATTTACTTCAATGAAGACGCGACTGTTTATCAATCAACTTAACAGTATTTTTGAACGAAAGTAGCTTGACAGAAAGAACAAATATTAAAATTGCAATGAAAACATCCTTATTGTTCAATCCACTTGTGTGATAAAAAGTGATGTATTCATTGAATTTCACATCATTTAAGACATGACCGTTTATCAATCATCTCAACAAAAAGTTAACTGTAAATTGCTACGAAAACAACACAAATGTCTTATAAACACGAACAATTCAAACAATTTTACCCATGTCGGCCTAATAAAAAGGGAATGATACACAACAAATCAACAGGAAAATTTAAAAAAAACATGCAGACCTACAAAAAATTAAGAAATGGAAGGTGAAAAGTCTGCATGGGGAATTGTCCGTTTTTCTATTAAGCAGAATGGGGTAATGTCTGATGGGGAAATGTCCCGCCTAAATGGGATGTGGTAATGGCTGGATGGGGAAATGTCCGATGGGGAAATGTCCAATGGGGAAATGTCCGGCGATCTCTGATTTTATGACATTTTCAAGAAGATGCTCTGTGGATGAAGAGTAAATATTTATTGACGTGATTTTTTTCTTTCTGCTACAAACTTGTCATGCTAACTCTTTCAACACGAGAGGCCGCTTTTCCAGTCCAGGAACACGATACATCATAATTTCATTAAGTAGGATGGCTATTAAGTGAACGTGTGTGGTAGAACAATTAACATTTTTCAACGTGCAGCCTTCAGTCTGCACGTTGAAAATATTAATTGCTCTACCCCCAAATAAGGGATATGGACTCTTCCAAATTCTGCCATTTAACTAGCGTGGAAGATACAACCAGTGTTGAAAGGGTTAATGAACTCATCTTTTGATTGAGTTTAGAATCACATAATTCTTACTTTGTCTTTTCATTGAATGTGAAAACTGTAGACAGATCACTTACAAATTGTCACTTACTCACTGCCATTACAGTATTTGCAGGCCTATATAAATCATAATTTTAAGCAGCCCACCCCCCCCCCCCCCACCCCACCCCCCACCCCCCAAAAAAAAAAAAAAAACGGTTATCTTAAAACCAAACAAAATTGATTCTCAGGCAATTTTTTTTCAAATCAGTGAGGGAGGGAGGGTTTTATTTTTAATTTTTTCTTTCATATAGTGAACATGGATTTCCACTGTCTTATCACACACAAAATGTATAGAAAGTGCATAATTATACAAATTAACTCATTTAATTTTAATCCTCAAGGGCCTAATTCTGACTGTGATCACTTTTTACTGCAATAGAACAGGTGCCCCAACCTGCTGTCTCTAGGGAAGCTTGCAAGTTACATTCTGAGTATCTTGGCAGTTGTTCCTAGGAACAGTCTTGACTGCCTATGTATATGACATGCCTAGAATCACTGCAAAGCCACAGGATATAGACTGTGTTTAGTTATGAAGCTTTTCGGATTTCAGTTACATTCATCAATCAAAAAAGCATAAAAAGTTTTGAGTCTTCTGATTTTGTAGTAATATTGGAAGACATGGCAAGGCAATAAAAATGTCCAATTGGGGTGGGGGGGGGGGGGGATTTCGGTGAGGGATTGCCTGAGAATCAAAACATTTTTTTTGGCACTTTTTAACCCTTAAGGGACTAGACAATTGTCCTGAATTCACACCTGACCACAGCCTGTTCACATCCAGTGTCTTAACAGTGATTTCTAGTCGAGTCTTGGCTAGAAACCACTGCCTACGTAATTTATTTAAGGATCTACTCATGATTGCTTGTTAAGGACACCTGTTCTGAAGTCGTTAAAGTTGGAAATAGGCTTCTAAGGGTTAAGGCAATATATATCAGTATAAATCCCAAGTCTTGTATATAGATTCTCAAACACTGTAGTTTATTTCTTGAGTTTCAGTGTGTAATCTGATAAAAGGATGTGATGTAATATACTGTTGGCAAGGCCTCAAACAGACCTTTCCAAAACTATGTTACATCACAGCATTTCGTCATAACATTAGGTTTTATCATCATGTTACTATAATTAGAGTTGTTTTTTGGGACGTGCTCTATCTCACCTGCCTGGGGCGTGGTGGTTCAGTAGGTAGAGGTGCAGGCTGCAAGCTGAGAGGTCCTCTGTTTGAATCCCACCTGCAGCAACCATGTTGTGTTCATGGGCAAGACACTTCACCCCCATTGCCTTCGTGGGGTATGGTGACATTGCGGACTAAGGCGTACTGCATGTCGATGGTGCACCTGTCTTCAACCAATGCTAACCCTGCTTGTGTGTAGTAAGTATGTTGGGGAGCTGACAGTTGCTCACCATTACTTGGTGGTTCTCTCCCGGTACTCCGGCTTCCTCCACCCATAAAACTGTCGTGGTCATGATTAGCCATTGTGCAGTAATATGTGACCTTAAACACTAAGAAATAAATAAATCTCCTCTGCCTCTTCGGGTCCAAGCGACTTAAACTCAGCAGGTGTATTTATTTCTGTCCGATATAACTAGATCAACATGTTTGGTGGCAATATTTTGCATTATTCCCCAAAATTAGAAAATGTGCCTCACCCTGTTCTATTCTGTCTACAGACATGAATCGCTGTTAAAAAGAAACACATAGCACAGGCCCACTTCCACTAGTAAGTGTAAATCATAGTGCTGGAAAAGTTAACATATTTGAATGAAGATATTTGGCAAAGATCTAGTAATGTAGAGGAACAAAAAATCGTTCAGTCGAAAAATCAAAACAATCATTCATGCAGTTCGTAAAGCCCTGATGTGGTGAATGGTTTACCACCTGAATGTATCATTAAGGTGAGTTTGTACTGGGGCAGTAACTTGTATTCTGTCCAGAAACACAAAAAAAACAAGTATACTTTTAATACAGTGGAACCCTGTTAATTGAATAGTCCCTTTGTCAGAGAAAAATATTCAATTAACAGGAGTATGCAATTAACAGTGATTGGGCCATTTTCCTCTCTTAAAGTTATAAACTGATCATTTATTCGGGAGCACGGTGGCTGAGTGGTGGACTGTTGGACTTCTATGCTAGAGGTCCCGAGTTCAATCCCTGTCTGGGACAACCCACATTGTGTACATGGACAAGGCTCTTTATCCTGGTTGCCTACATGGGGGCATGATGACACCATGTACTAAGGCGTACTGCACGTCAGTGGTGCACAGTGGTGGTGCACATGTCTTCAACCGCTGTAACCCTGCTTGAGCGGAGCTTCAACAGAGTTAGAATGTTGAGGAGCTGACAGTTGTTTGTTGATGCTCAGTGGTTCTCTCCGGGTATTCCGGCTTCCTCCACCCATAAAACTGTCACGGTACGATTAGCCATTGTGATTAAGTATGTGACCTTAAACACCAATAAATAAATAATAATTGATCATTTATTCTATTGCATCTGGATTGACAGAGCTCATTGAGCTCTGTCAATCAAGATTTAATAGATTAAATTCCAATATTGGAGGCCGTAGGGCCAAAAATGTCTTTTAAAACTTTAAGAGTGGGAAATTCAGTGGATGTTGGAGTAATTCTTGAACAGATTGTATATTAACCCTTAAAGGACTATTTCCAAGTTTTTCATCCCCAGAACAGGTGCCCTTAACATGCCATCATGAGGAAATCATGCTAACAATTACCTAGGCAGTGATTACTAGTCAAGTCTTGGCTGCTTTAACAGGCAGCCAAGACTTGACTAGAAATCACTGTTGAGCCATTGGATGTGTACAGGCTGTGGTCAGGTGTGAATTCAAGACAATTGTCCAGGCCCTAAAGGGTTAAGGCCAAAAATGGCCAAAAATGTCTTTAACCCTTTACCCAACATGACGACCAAAACCGGCCAGCGTTATTTACAAAACTCACCATTCAATTTTCATAATTTTTTTTCTCAAAAACATAGCTTATGACCCCCTCATTGGAACAAGCTCGATGTGCTTATTCCAATGATTGGTCATAAGCAATGTTTTTGAGACAGAAAATGAAAATATTTAGTTTTTCAAGAATTTTGTTCGCAGGTGTCATCTGCTTTTCATGTGAGGTAAAGGGTTAAGAGTGGGATATTCTGTGGATGTTAAAATAATTCTTCAGCAGATTACAAGTTCTTTCGGGATGGTTTTCATGTAGGAGACACAAACTGTTTATGACATATAAATATATAAATATATCTGTCACATTCTTTCATACAATTAACAGGCATTTGCTCTATAACCTATTTGCAATTAACAGGTCAAATTTGTACTGTAGGTATGGCAAATGGTTTGGTATTTGCACATTATATACAATTAACAGGGTTATTCAATTAAAAGATATACAATTAAGTGGGCTCCTCTGTAATTCATTGTTCTCCAGGTTCAACCCATAGGTGCATTAACCCTTTACCTAATGAATCGTCCACATCCACCCGTGTAATATGCAAATTGAGCAGTTGAAAAAATTAAATTTTTCAAAATATTTCTACAAAACCATATCATGTGACCCCTCATTGGATCGAGCTCATTGAGCTCGTTCCAATGAGGGGTCACATGATATGGTTTTGTTGAAATCTTTTTAAAAATTTAAAAAAATTATATTTAAAATAATAAATTTTGATATCGTCTGCATTGGGTAAAGGGTTAACTGAAACATGAATTGTGTTTTTCACAGAATTGAGACTTACTGTCTACTCCCTGGGTGTTTTCTCCACCTGCTGTACCAGGGAACCACTTGGGGGTATGCAGGGGCTGAAATTTGGCCCCTTTCGTAAGTGTTTTCCCAGTTTGGTGTCCAAATTTACCAATTGTTATCATGTATTGTCCGGTAATAAACACCGATTGTTATTCATATTTGAAATTAGGATTTAATATTGAACAGCATTTAAAAGTAGTGCTGGACGATATTAGCCAAAATAATAATCACGGTTTTAGGGAAAGAAGGTCATGATTAATGATATAATCACGATATTGTTTGCTTGTGAAGGTTGTGTTTATTCTGGTAAATAGTGTTAATACAGTTTCGTGTATGAATGCATTAGCTCAGCTGTATTAACCAGTAATATACTGAGCACATATACTTCGTTTTATAATAACTTTGATTTAAAGCATGTATTGTGAACTTGTGTCCATGCATGGTCTACAGATAGAAGCCACGGGACATACAGTTAAAAGTCCTGTCATGAAATGCGCACTAATAGCACGTCCATCTGTGCGTTAATCTTCGCGTTATGACCATAGTAAGGCAATCAAATTCTGTAGATATGGCCTTTCCAATAGCAATGTTTCAGCCAATGGACCTCCGGGTAACCCAGAGGTCCATTGGCAGAAACATTGCCCGTGTTTGCTATGAGTAACCAGGAGAACCTGCCGTGCTTTGAATGCCATTCGATATTCGATAAGCCTAGATAAGCACATTCGATAAGCCTAGATAAGCACACAGTTCATGACAGGACTTCTGGTTTTAACTGCATGAGAATGTAATGTTCATTTTTCAACATTTTACCTTCTTTGATGTGTTTCTCCAATGTGTACTAGAATGCAGTCAACATTGGAAAGATACATCAAGAGAGGTAACAGAATTGAACAATGAACTTTTCATACTGAAAGTGTATTGTTACAATGGATTAGTTCTGTTAACCCTTTACCTAACATGAAAAGCAGACAACACTTGCAAAAAAAAATTCTTGAATAACTAATTGTTTTCATTTTTTGTCTCAAAAACAGAGGTTAAAATCCCTCACTGAAACGAGCTAGTTCCAACGAGGGGTCATAACCTATGTTTTTGAGACAAAAATTGAAAAAATAATGAAAATTAATATGCCGATTTTTGAGAATAGCTCTGGCCGGTTTTTGCCGTTACATTGGGTAAAGAGTTAACAGATTAATTAAACATGTTAAATAAACTATTCTATCAGGCTTTCTAATTTTTTGAAGAGAACTCGTCAAAAAAGTACTTTATAAAATTTCCCAATTTTGTTCCTCATGATGCAAAAATTCCCAATTGGAAGGGACCCTGGCCCTTTCCCAATCAGGTGTGGGGACCCCTGTGTACCAGACTGGTGAAACATTATTGCTTAATTCTTTTTTTTTAGCTCACCTGGCCCAAAGGGCCAGTGACGTCCAGCATGGTCCGTAAAATTTTCACATTTTTTTTAAATTTCACGATTAATGACTGGGATACCCTCTACCAACGATCCTCATCTGATGTTGATTGGGTTGCAAACATGGCCACAATTGCAGCTGATAGTTACCATGGAAACCTTATTGGAAATCACATTATCATCTTCTTCTCTGGAACTATCAAGCCGATGTGAACCAAACTTGCCAGGAATGTTCTATGGGAGGTTCTCTACAAACTTTCCTCATTTTGTTCCTGTCAGATGAAACACATGACAGCCAGAGGCATTCTTTGATTTGAATTGGTTGCTTTTCAAAAATCTTCTCCTCTGAAACTACAGGGCCACCATTTTGAAGCTTCACATGATTGATGACTGCGACACCCTCTACCAATGATCCTCATTTAATGTTGATCAGGTTGCAAACGTGACTGCAATTGCGGCTCATAGTTACATGGAAACCCAATGGGAAATCACATCTTCATCTTATCTGAAATTCCTTGGCCAATGTGAACCAAACTTGGCACAAACAATCTATGGAAAGTCCTCTGAAAACAATCATTTTGTTTCACTTTGATGAAGGAGCATGGCAGCCAGCTACATTCTTTGGTTCTGATTAGAATAATTGAGGGATGTGTAGTTCTTCCAGGTGAGTGATTACAGGCTCTTTGGAGCCTCTTGTTCTACCTGGTGCAACAAATTGTAAGTAATTGAACCAGATCATTACATTTCCCATCAGTAATCTGGGAAAGGAAGATTCCCTGTGTTATTCCACTAAAATAAGGTATGTACTGAGAAAAAGAAAATAAACAAGCTATTTATTGAAAATAGAATGTTTTCATTTTTGGAATTCACTTTAAAATATTTCCACAATCCTGTATAAGTATTTCCATTAGTTCCTTGAATCCTGCACCCTTTGTGACAAGTAACCAACTAACTCTGTGTGCATTTTACAGCTTTAGTCAGTATAAATTGTCATGTTGTGTATAATATGGCAGTTACCAGTTTTTTTCATAACCAGAAAGTGTGACTAACCCTGTGCAATGCACAGGGTTAGTCACACTTTCTGGTTATAAACAAATTTACCAGTTTTTTTTATAACGAGAAAGTGTGACTAACCTTGTTGTCTGATATATTACCCAAGTTAAAAAAAATAAAAATAAAATAAATTTGTCTCTTGAGTGCAAGAAGACTTTGCAATGCTTTAGCATTGCAAAGCCTTCTTGCACTCAAGGGATGAAATACATCACCACCCATGCTATTCTGTAGATTATGAAGCCTAAAACAAAAAACAAACCAACAATATGAAATTTTGATGGCAACGAAATAATTACCAAAATAAAATAAAAATAAAAAAAACGCCTGCCTGCTTGCAGTTTTCCAAAAAATGGCCCAAGAAACAGAAGATCTACTTTGTGGGGGCCTTAACCAAGTAAAGAACCCTGTGCACTGTACATTCTTAGTGTAAATCTGATCTATATCAACTCTTCTCCCACATAATGCCCAAAACCAGTCAGTACTGTTCTCAAACTTAGTTTGTGACCTCTCTTTAGAACAGATTGTGGAAAGTTTGATTTTTTTGTGAACTCCAAAAATGAAAACATATTCTATTTTCAATTAATAGCTTGTTTTTAGTCAAGCGAGATCTGTAGCTCACGCATGTGATCTAAGTCACTCCGAATGGTCAGCATACATGTGAAAAATTACGTTAATTTATGACTTTATACTTTTATTTTTTTCTAACGTGTAACAGATGGACTATAGATCCTTAGAAACAAACTAACAAATTTAAATAAGGAGATTAAGGTTTTGTGTTCTTCCTTGAAATTTTTTTAAAATGCTTGAGTTTAATTTATTTTTTTCAAAGGGCGAAAAGTTCTGACATTTTACTGAAAAAGTCTTTGAATGTACTTGAAGGTTTTTAATCAGCAAATGCTTGTGCATACTTTCAAATTTTGTTCAGTAATTGTATTTTTTCTGAAAGGCAATTAGTTTAATAAAAATGCCCATTCTTTTTTATGGCACAACAATCAGTATTCCAGGGTACCTTGGAAAGTGAAGCTGCACTTGTTTATTGTTATATACAAGCTCTGTTTTACTGGTAAAATAGGACCCAGTCACCAATGCTTGGGGTGGAAATTCTCTAAAATGGGCAACATGGGAATAAATTATGGACTAAACTTGACTTTATCTCCATGTTGCAGTGACAATATTAGCCATTGTGCAGAAATATGTGACCTTAAACACAATAAATAAATAAATTGACTAACCTAACAAATTTCCTTATGGATGCCCTGACCATTTGAAAAATTTAGATATTTAAATTCAAGGTGTTGAAAACCTAGAAATTTGATGACTCCTTCACCTTATACAAGTAGGAGTGAGGTGGCTCATTGATTAGAGCATTGGACTTCAGATTGACTCTGACCTGTGTGATTAGCATTGTTTGCTTGGGAAAGACTGTTAACTGGTAGAGTGCTGGAAGCCCATATTTGGGCTTTATTCTGAAGTCCCGGTATTGCAATTTAAAGGCTTCATATTCTGTGGATGTGCTTCATGTTATCTTTGAAGTGATATTTTTTTGTCTGTTAGGTTTTGCCCTGTCACAATTTATGGGAGAGTGCCTATAGGCACTCTCCCATAAATTGTAACAAGGCAAAGATGCTCAAAGAAATTTTCAGGACCAAAAATAACTTAGCACTTTACCAGTTAATCTCAAATACCTAAATAGAATCACGGGGACATAGTTTGCTAAGGTGTACTGCATGTTGATAGTATACATGCCTTCATCCAATGCTAACCCTGTTTGTGCACTCATTTGGAGAGTTTGACTGTCACTCAGTGGTTCTCTCCGTGTCCTCTGGTTTCCCCCACCTGTAAAGCTATCTAACACAATATCCTGGCTTCCCTTTGGGAACCCAGAAAGTGAAGCAGTGCTTGTTTGTGCTGGTAAACAAGCTTCGATTTATTGATAAACTAAGACCTGGTAACCAATGCCTGGGTTGGATTCCTCTAAATGGGCAATATGGGTTTAAACGATTGGTTGAACTTGACTTTATACACATGTTGCAGTCACAGGTTTTCATTATGTAGAAATATGTGACCTTAACTCTTTAACCAATGCAATGCCCAGAACCAGCCAGCACTATTCACAAAAATCGACAATTAATTTTCATTATTTCTTCATTTTTTGTCTCAAAAACATAGGTTATGACTCCTCTTTGGAATGAGCTCGCTGAGCTTGTTGCAATGAGGGGTCAAAACCTGTGTTTTTGAGACAAAAAATTAGTTATTCAAGAATTTTGTTGACAAGTGTCGTCTGCTTTTCGTGTTAGATAAAGGGTTAAACACCAATAGATGAATAGATAAATAATTATCCTGGCTGTTGAAAGTGGCATGAAACCCAATTAAATAATAAATAACACAGCTGAGGGCAATGCTTGCAAAAAAAAATTTTTAATAACTGAAAATTTTCTTTCTTTTTTTGGCCTCAAACACATTAAGCTTAAGAGTTTGTTCCAATGAAGAGTTCTTAGCTCTGTTTTTGGAGGCAAAAACTGAAAAAGAAACTGATTTGAATGGAGATGTTTGTGAATAGTGCTGGCCATGAATGTCAGGTAGTGTGTGAAAGATATGCTTTCAGCAGCCACTGCTTTTGTAAGTAAAGTGACTCTCATTGCTCCCCGCCACAGACTACTCTCACCCCTACCCCCCACCCCACCCCACCCCCCACCAGTGCCCTTAAGGAACTTGTTTCTCAGCAAACTTTATATCCCAATTCATTGTCTCAGTTGAATTGTATTGAAATTCAGAAAAATAATCATTGAAAAATTATTCCAGAAAAGGCTTTTTGTTTTTACATCTCATTGTACAAGCCCTGATTTGTTGAACTCCTTGCATGCTGCTGGCAGATATTCCTGCCTAAGACAGAATTTTTTTCTTGCCACTGAAATAAGTATAATTTGGGTACATTTAATCAAATCCATGTGAGGGCACAGTGGGGCTGTGTACCAAGGCTTACTGCACGTCGATGGCGCACTTGTCCTCAACCTATACTAACTCTGCTTGTGTTGAGTCTGTACGTTGGCTAGTCTGGCAGTTGCTTGCCGTTGCTCGGTTATTTTCCCCAGGTACTCTGGGCTTCCTCCACCCGTAAAACTACCCGACACAAGGTGACCTGGCTGTCAAAAGTGTCATTAAACCCCAATAATAAAATAAAGAAATAAATCAAATATACCCCCTCCCCTCCCCACCCCATCTAAATTGAATAGGCTTTTTCACCAATGACTTCTTGAGGGAAATTCTGATGAATTTTTCATTGAATCTAGTCATGGCTGCTTCACATCAGCCATGACTAGCTTCTATGAAAGATAAGTTGAAAATACCCCCGGGTAACGAGTTAATGCAGAGTGAGCATTGTACTAAATTTTTTTCCAAGTGGTCGTAAATAATACTTCATTTACGCCCATCTGCTTAATTAACTATCTATTCCTCAAACATTGTGATATAACTATTTTCCCACTTTCCATGTCATCTAGTGTTGTTTATAGGTTTAACAGTGTAGATATATCATTTCTTTGTTGTTATTGTTTTGTTGTTGTTTATCTGTTATTGAATGTATGTGTTTGACGCTTTTGAAGGAGTCGAAATATTGTTATGGGGATCATCATTTTTTTTTTTAAACTTAACTTGTGATTTCAGCTCTGTGTATTTTGGACTCTAGTACCAGTGGAAATTAGTTTGTTTCTGAATGTAACACTTTATGCCATATATGTATAAACTTTTTGTGACACCCGAGAACTGATAACAAAACCAAAAAATATGGGGTAAAGAAGATCATCAACCACAGTGTTCATGCTGTCGGGTGCCAATTGGATGACAAAAAAATTTGTTTGGCACCAAAAATTTCGTATTTGGCACAAAAATTTGCTTTAGCATTGCACTTTGCACTTTTTTGCACTCAAAGGAGATACAGAGTTAATTTGTTCACATTTACAATCAGATTCCAGTTTGCACTAAAATCTTTCATTTGGCTGCCAAAGAATTCATTTGGTAAGGAACAAAAATTCCACTTTGCACCAAAACATTTCAGACAACCGTGAGCACTGAACAGCAATAATTTAAGGTCTGAATATTTTTATTGCCTTGTAAATTCCGGAATTCAGCATGGCTTCTGGCATCCCGGAAAATGTTATCAAAAATATTGGCAGTTTTGAAATGGTTTGAGGGTTGAATTGCGAGCAGTTTCTAATGATGTAGGCATTCCTCAGTTCAAAAATCATTAAAATGATTGTAAAATGCATTATTAACCCTTTACCCAATGTAACAGCCAAAACTGGCCAGTGCTATTCAAAAAAATCACCAATTAATTTTCATTATTTTTTTCATTTTTTGTCTCAAAAACATAGGCTACGGTTTTGAGACAAAAAATGAAAATAATTAGTTATTCAAGAATTTTGTTTGCAAGTGTCATCTGCTTTTCATGTTGGGTAAGGGGTTAAAAGAGAATATTAGTTTGTACCTTTTTGAAGTGTTACAACATAACTTTGTAACTTTATCTCAATCAGATGTTTGCAATAGTTACCAACCTAGCTGGGAGGATGCGGTGGCTCAGTAGGTAGAGGTGCAGGCTGTAAGCCGAGACGTCCTCGGTTCGAATCCCACCTGCAGCAACCGCGTTGTGTCCTTGGGCAAGACACTTCATACCCTTTGCCCATGTGGGGGCACGGTGACGCGGTGTACTAAAAGCGTACTGCATGTCGATAGTGCACCTGTCTTCAACCAATGCTAACCCTGCTTGTGTGGAGTTAGTATGTTGGGGAGCTGACAGTTGCTCGCCGTTGCTCGGTGGTTCTCTCCGGGTACTCTGGCTTTCTCCACCCGTAAAACTGTCATGGTCATGATTAGCCATTGTGCAGAAATATATGACCTTAAACACCAATAAGTAAATAATAAATAAATACCAACCTAGCTGGAGGTATTCATGGATTTGAACAACCTGACAGTATGTGGCAGTGAGTGACGCTGAGGTGGATTGCAACACGGTGTTACTGCTGGCAAGTTGTTCAAATTCATGAATACCAACAGCTAGGTTGGTAACAGACTTTCACCCTGTCTTTTGTTCAATCAATAAAATGCACAGACTCTGGTACAGGGCCGAAGCCAATGGGGGTACAAGGGGGGGCAAACCACCCCTATGACAGTTTCCATCAGAAATTTTGAATAGCCGTCGGAAAACATTTCTGACCAACAAAACCTAGTCGTACAGATGTCCATTTCTTACAGATTCTCTCATTCTTTCGGCAATATTCTGAATATTGCCAAAAGATCAAGAGAATCTGTTGGAAATGAACACCAGTATGACTTTATATTCCACTTTTGCCTAACAGTCTTGTTACTCGCTCATTCTCAGAGGCACTAAAAAATACCTTATCTTAACCATGCTCTATTGAGCTTCTAGAAAAGCCAGATATCATAAACCAAGAGAATCGTTACCAGAGGTTTGTTTTTTACAAAATTTTTTCGAGCTAGCGTCTAAGTGGGCAGAGTATGGGAGGGAGTTGCCCCATAAGGGGCAACCCCCCTCCCATACTCTCCTCCACTTTAGTGCTATGCACCCTGGGTCTGCCTTTGGCATACAGCTACTACTTCATGCCCCAATGTCAGGTGATTTTAACTGTCCTATCTTTTGGCCTGCACGGTATACTTCGTACACGAGAGATATTCAAGTGACATCACTTGAACACTCGGTCCATTGTTCTATCAGGTATCTCAAGTTGGTCACTAATCTTTGTGTTGACCCAGTTTGGAACACATTATCACCAACCACTTTAGATGTTTGGTTTGTTAAAAAAAATATGTTTTTCAAAAGAGAATTCCCTTTTGTTAAAAAAAATATGTTTTTCAAAAGAGAATTCCCTTTTTATAGTGTTCATTTATATTTCTTCATTGTTTGGATAAGATCACTCAAGTTTTGCTTCACAAACTGCAACACTGTGTCTGAACATTGGAGATTGCAAATCACATTTCAGTTGGTGAGCATCACCATTTTAACTTTGCATGCTGGGAGTTGCTGGGGAAATTCATTGATCTTTTCTAATGATAAAAATATCTGTCTGGGAATCCCCTCTAGCTTTAATGTACATCATTGAATAAAACCCAGTGTTTGGGAACCGATGGCAACTTCCATTTAGTTCTAAGTTGAAGGTCCTCAATTGGAAAACGTTTTATTTTCTTTTATTTTTTTTAGCTCAACTTTGACGAAGTCAAATTTGAGCTATTGTCATGGCCCGTCGTCCGTCTGTCCGTCCGTCCGTCTGGCCGTCTGTCCGTACGTCAACAATTGGCTATGGCTCGGGCTAGAGGTCGTATTTATGAACTGATCTTTACGAAACTTCTTGTGTACCTTTGTTATGACCCTGGGACGGGAACGAGTGTTTTTAGGAGTGGTCCGAAATTCAAGATGGCTGCCAGTGGCCATTTTGTACCGATGATGCAAAAATCAGTTTTTTGTACAGAACTTCTGTATGAAAGTTCTGATTTGAATAAAGTTTTGTATAAATGTTTAGTACCATGGGATACATCACATATAATACGGGTTTTTTTCTCGTGCATAAATTATGCAAATTAGACTGACTTTGATTTATTTAGTGTTACTTTCAGAGCTGTAAGTGCCAAGCTGCTATGGCTCGGGCTAGAGGCCGTATTTATGAACCGATCTTTACGAAACTTCTTGGGTACCTTTGTTATGACCGTGGGACGAGAACGAGTGTTTTTGGGTGCGGTCCAAAATTCAAGATGGCTGCCAGCCACCATTTTGTACCGACGATGCAGAAATCTGTTTTTTGTACAGAACTTCCATATGAAAGCTCTGATTTGAATAATTTTTTGTATGAATGTTTAGTACCATGGGATACATCACATATAATACGGGTTTTTTTCTCGTACGTAAATTGTGCAAATTAGACTAATTTTGATGTTTTTTGGGGTTACTTTCAGCACTGTAAGTGCAAATGCCAATACGGCTCGGGCTAGAGGCCGTATTTATGAACCGATCTTTACGAAACTTCTTGGGTACCTTTGGTATTACCGTGGGACGAGAACGAGTGTATTGGGGTCCGGTCCTAAATTCAAGATGGCCGATGGCAGCCATTTTGTACAAAATTAGGTGCAATCAGATTTTTGCACAGAACTTCAATATGAAAGCCCTGATTTGAATAATTTTTTGTGTGTGAATGTTTAGTACCATGGGATGCATCACATATAATACAGGTTTTTTTCTCGTGCAGAAATTATGCAAATTAGATGAACTTTGATTTTTTCAGTGCGACTTACACACAGTAAGTACACATGTCAATACGGCTCAGACTAGAGTCTGTATTTATGAACTGATCTTCACGAAATGTCTTGGGTACCTTTGTTATCACCTTGGGACGAGAACGAGTTTTTCTGGGTGCGTTCTAAAATTCAAGATGGCTGCCAGTGGCCATTTTGTACCGAAATTAGGTCTAATCAGTTTTCTGTACACATCTTCTATACAGCTCAGACTAGAGGCCATATTTATGAACCAATCTTTACGAAACTTCTTGGGTACCTTTGTTATCCCCGTGGGATGAGAGCGAGTGTTTTTGGGTGTGGTCCGAAATTCAAGATGGCCACCAGCAGCCATTTTGTACCAAAATTAGTGCAATCAGTCTTTTGTATAGAACTTCTGTATGAAAGTTCTGATTTGAATAAATTTTTGTATGAATGTTTAGTAACATGGAATACATCACATATTGTAAGGGGTTTTTTTTCGTGCAGAAATTATGCAAATTAGATGAACTTTGATTTATTCAGTGCTACTTACACAGTGTAAGCACACATGTCAATACGGCTCAGGGTAGAGGCTGTATTTATGAACCGATCTTCACAAAACTTCTTGGGTACCTTTGTTATCTCCTTGGGATGAGAATGAGTGTTTCTGGGTACGGTCCAAAATTCAAGATGGCTGCCAGTGGCCATTTTGTACCAAAATTAGGTCCAATCAGTTTTTTGTCACAAGTTCTATACAGCTCGTATTTATGAACTGATCTTCACAAAACTTCTTGAGTACTTTTGTTTTCACCTTGGGACAGGAACGAGTGTGTTTTGGGGTGCCTTTGTTATCACTGTGCTATGAGAACAAATATTTTGGGGTTCAGTCAGACCCACTCTGGGACTCAAAGATTTTTTCTAGTTCAGCATCTGACTGTCACCCACCTTTACAATACTTTACCTATACATTTGTTACAAGCAACGGTCAGTATTTATGTACAGACCGTTACAATACTTTATATGTACCTTTGTTATCAGGTCATTACCTAGATGTTTGTCATTGCTGTGTCACATACTATACATGTACATGTCTTTGTCTTGACAAGTTGAGCTACAGTGTCATTGACACTTTCATTTATTTCTTAATTACTGTTTTTGCAAAATGATATAAAAAAGGGATATTTATTATTTATTTATTAGGGTTTTAACGACACATTAACAGCCTGGGTCATATCATGTCGGTGACAGTTTTTCCGGTGGAGGAAGCCGGAGAGAAGCACCGAGCAAACGACGAACATCTGTCAGCTCTCAACATCGCAACTCTGAACCAGGGCTGCACGGTATATCAATAAACCGATATATACCGGTATTCAAACCAATATCGATTGAATACCGGTGCAATTACAAAAATATCGGTTTATCGTCATTATTTATTTCCTCACAAATTAATTTTCAAGATGTCTTGAGACTTTTAACTTTAGCCCCGAATGAATAATATTATCCCTTTACCAAAGGAATCGTCTGCATGTGCTCACGTAATACACAATTTCAGCTGTTGAAAAAATAATTTTCAAAAATTTCAACAAAACTATATCACGTGAAACCTCATTGGAACGAGCTCTTTGAGCTTGTTCCAATGAGGGGTCACATGATATGGTTTTGCAGAATTTTTTTTGGAAAATCTGATAAACTTTTTTTTTAAATATTTTGATATCGTCTACCTTGGGTGAAGGTTTTTCGAACTGCATCATCAAGGCATGCTAATTTGTTATGACTGTGATGCCTCAAGCCTCAGTTGTGGTTCTTGGATGTCTATTTTTCTGAACAGTTTTCGATATACCGGTATACCACGGTATGTTTTTGAATACCGATACTGGTATTCAGTTTTGAATATCATGCAGCTCTACTCTGAACTCTGCACCACGGCACAAGCAGGGTTAGATTTGTTGAGGATATGCTCACCATCAACGTGCAATACGTCTTAGTACACAGCGTCATCATGTCCCCATGTAGGCAATCGCGGTTAAGTGTCTTGCCCAAGGACACAACGTGGGATCACAAATCAGCCACTGAAATGGTCACCCATTCAACTACTAACTGCACTTGACGTTTCTTAACTTCGGTGCTCTGATGAGAACCGGTTACTGCAACGCCACCACGCAACATAAAAAAGGGATAGGATCTACAGAGAAAAGTTTGTTTTGTGTCTCCTTTACACTTTTTCAAGAGATTGTGTATTGGGTAAGATTTTTTTTTACCTGCGTCGCCAGCGGCAGAGCAGGTCTAGTAACTGCTCGACTCTGTCCGTCTGTCCGTCCATCTGTCCGTCCATCCGTCCGTCAGTCCATCCAAAACACTTCTTCTGTCAAAGTTTTCTTGGCTTCTATGAAAGGAAATGATTTTATATTTGGTCTGCTGCTTCATAATGATGAGTTGTATCGTTATCTAATTTTCAGATCAATTGCATGCAGCGACGCAGGTCCAGACCTGGTATTGGTCTTGGCTTGTTTTATAAAGCTGAGGATTTTCTGTATTTTCCATTTCTTTCAACTCATTTCTATTGTTCAGCAGCAATGAAGTGATTGCAGAAGAACCACAAGAGGTTTTTTGGAAGTTGAAGAATTGAAATTTCATAACATTGGAGAGAGTTAACCCCCTTATCTATTGAAGCTGTTACTTGTAATTTACAAGTTAAGCTGATGAAAAAGTAATGTTAAAAATTTCAACAAAACCATATCATGTCACCCCCCCCCCCCCCCCCCCCCCCCATTGGAATGAGCTCTACGAGGGGTCACACGACATGGTTTTGTCTGAATTTTTTTTAAAAAAAAAACAGTAATTAAAATCATTTTATATATCCTGTGCATTAAGTTTGACATTTACATGTATGATCACTCTTCTTTCCGTGGGGGGGGGGGGGGGGGGGGGGAGGTTGTGAAAAACTGTAGTACATTGCACTGTTGTTATTCTAATGAATACTTGTGAATAGAATGCATTTTCAATTAACCCTCTGCACTCTGATGTCAAAATGGCAAAGTTTTCAGCAGCAAATATTTCCCATAATTCAACCAAAATACCTTGTTTGAAAGAGCTCTGTGATTTAGGTGGTAGTCCACTGCTTGTCTACCACATTTTCCATCACATAAACTTTTCTATGCCATTTCC